>JAEIFU010004097.1:0-19713 GCA_018904235.1 Lordiphosa stackelbergi | reverse complement strand
TTTTCCCATTTTTAATGGGTACAGGGTATAATAAGATATTGGTAAAGAAAATCTATGGATGAACACCGAATCCATATTCGATGATCGCAATACATCACAGCAAGGAAGAATATAGTGTTTGGAGCAAGCCCATTGGTAAAATCTCGCAAGTTTTAACAGATTTCGATGCAGTCCAGCTCTCTACAGGTTTTGTTACTTAACTGTATCTAAAAATAGTTTGCTAAAGCCAAAAACTTCTATATGGTGATATCTTCGTTAAGACAAACTAAAAACTGATTTTTTCTTAATGCTGACACTGCGCCAAAAAAAATTAATATCATGTAAAGTTGGTGGTGGATGGGATTCATATTGGACATATTCCAAACACAACACAACATAGTAATTATAAAACAAGTGAGAAAGTCGGTCAAGCCTGACTATAACATACTCTGTACCTCTCTCTCTCACTTTCTCTCTCTCTCTCTCTCTAAGATTGTGCGGCTTTCGTTGTGAAAGGGTGGGTGGTGGGTGGCGGGTAGTGAATCACTTATTTGCTCATAACTCGAGAACCGCTCATCCGATCTTTATCATTTCTTCGGCAAATCGATACATTTTGCTAATGACTAACTAACTCTAGAAGGTACGAATCATCTATCTACAAAACTGTGGGAGATATGACGTTTTTTTCAAAATTGCGGGGGCGGAAGGGGGCGTGGCGAAAATTGAAAATAAACTTGATCTGCCTGCAAGTATAAGAAGCATTTGTCCCATACATGTCAAACCTCTATCTCTTACCATCTCTGAGATCTGTTTGTTCATACGGACGGACAGACCTTCGGTACAGAGGATAAAAATACGGACGGGGGTGGGTGGTGCCACGAAGTCGGATGTTGGGTTATATTCAGCGCGAATCCCAAGAATTTTGAAGTTGGTCCACGAAAGTCTATATTTAGTTTTTTCATGTCATTTAGTGGTGTAGTAAACTTAACCTACATTTTTTTTAAACAACGCTAAAGCACAGGTCACAAACAAAAAATTTGTAGTTTATACATACCCCTAGGTAGAAATAAAAACTCATTTCTTCCACTTAATTATCACAGAGGCAACTTAAGACCAAATTTGGCAGTGCACAAAAGTGGGGAGAAACTGCCTCAGTCACCAATATATCGCGGTTCAGAGCTGATCAATTAAGAGCACGTCAATCGAAATAGAACCTCTTTATAAAGCTCAAATGCGATATAGGAGGTAATCATAGAGACACAGTTTTTGGAGTATATAAACACTTTGAAAATGGAATCAAATGGAGCTAGATCCACCATTTCGCCCACTGTGTGACGCTTGCGCGGCTGATATAATAATATGGTAAAGAGCTTCTGATTTGGCGCTCTTTGTGGATATGATTTTTGATTCTTTTGACAACCCATTACCATAGCCAATGTTGAAATAAACAAAAGGTATATTCTCAAGGAAGGGGCTTAAGTTTCTCTGAATTTTCTCAAATGGGTGGTTTGAGTTAAGTTTCTGGAGGTTATTTCTTTTAAAAGTTTGTTTCTTGATCACGTTACACAAAAAAAAAAACTCGAACAGTTTCAGACTATTTTGCAGCCATTCACAAAAAAAATTAGAACGAATAATTTGAGTACGAAAACATTAAAAAAATACTTGGATTAATATCGTTTATACTCGACTTTAAGATGAAACGATCTCATTGTTATACTCTCTACCAAAGGTACATAGAGTATATTAAATTTTTGCAAAAGTATCTAACAGGGAGAAGAAATCATTTTCGACCCTATAAAGTATATATATTCTTGATCAGCATCAATAGCCGAGTCGATATAGCCATGTCCGTCTGTCCGTCCGTTTGAACAAATAGATAAAGATAAAGATCTTATAAGTTCTCAAGTAATGACCAAAAAAGACTAAAAAACCCCACCTTCCCCGGCCCCACAACCAACACCGAATTTCATTCAACAAAGAGAGAAACATAGATATGAGAGCAGCAGCAGCGCTGCGTTCAGCTTCTTCAAGCATATATAGGAATGATTTGATCCCGACCGTACTCATTGTTTATTTTAACGTTATTGACGAAAAAAATCGTTTTAAAGATTGTATGAAATATAGACAGTGTTAAAAACACCTTAAATAAAAATAAAAAACATAGAAAACAATCATTAAAATAATATATTGATTGAATACTTGATTCACGGCCTCCACGTTTTGTAAGCAAATGTGTAGTCTAATCTACCACGGCTCTTGTTGCTCTCAGAGCGCCATAACGACTAAAACATACTCTGTACCTGGAATAAACTGAAAAAAAAATTAAATGCAACAAAATTTGTGAAATTAGGAGAACCATTGGGCTACATGCTAAAGTGGTTTTAATTAAAATCCAACCACCCCAAATGTCTGGTATACGACGATTAAGTTTGAAAATTTGCCATAATCTAATGAAAATTACTCTTCAAAGGCCAATTTAGGCGCTTTTCTGTTTGCTGATGCTGCTCCCATTAATTTTTTAGGCTGCATTAATATATATACTGTCGCATAGAGCTCATAAATACAGATATTTTAGCTTGGTGTAATCTCCATAATTTTTTAAAAGGCAAAAATACTGGCCTATGTTATAAGATTGCAAAAGAAAAAGAGGTGTTTCATCTATATTTTAGATTAATATTTTTCTCAGTGTCGGTTTTATCAATTACAATGTTATACGAATATTAAGTTCTCTTCTCTATTCTACTTACTACAATTGCAACATTGTGCAGCTCCTTTTGTTACCTCAACTGAAGTTGGTCATTTAACCTTGTTATCTATGCCATCTATCTATATGGCAGTTATTAAAGCCCAACAACCCATGCACATGCCAACTAAGTTTCCCCCGCTACAATTTATGCCTTGTCCTCGCCCTCACCACAAAAGGAAAACAAAGCAGAGAGAGAGGGAGGACCACCCTCTGACCAATGGGCAGGCAAGTGGCCTGGCCACCCCGTTGGGCAGTCAAGTGGCCCAGTGTCAGGGAGCAGGAGGTGGGGAGCCAACTCGACTTTTGCATTTGTCGCCTGCTCAGGCCGCGTGTCAGTCGTTTGTCACAGGCCTCCCCGACTGACGACGTCTGGAACTCTTTTCAAGTACAAGCAATCAATATTTTGCTTGCATTAATTATTCAAGCCAGAATATCCACATCCCCCCATCCACATCCACCCACCTGTGCCTGTGCCTGCCCGCCTTCAGGGCAGTCTGCATTCGATTTTGTGTTCCTCTTTTCGTTTTCCCTTTTCGTCTTTGCTGCTGCGTTCCAATTCCAGCGCATTGCTCGCATTTTTTCTTTATTACGAGAGAAAAACTCATAATAAAAGTAAGTCAGCCGAGTGAAAAACATTTGTTTTTTTCCATGTCGTAAAATACGCAAAGAGTTTCGGTCCAACTCTTTGTAGTTGTTGTTGCTGCTGCTGCTGCTGCAGTTTTGGCAGCTTTATGGAACGTATAATTGCTCAAATGGCTTTAGGCCATACCAAATGCGATGTGCCTTATTAATAATTACAATTTTTATTATTGTTTATCTTAAGTTTTGTACGTAATTTGGGCGCCACACAGGGACTGATGGGGTGCGGGTCAAGCGAGGCAAAGGTACAGGGGGAAACTGGACGATGGTTTCCACTGGCATGGTGTGAAGTCCATTTCAAGTTCTAAATATAGAATGCACTTGATCTTGTTGTTGGATATATAGATTAAGTACAATATATATAGATTAAGTAAGAGATTTGCCCCCTTTCAAGGTGACCTTGGATGGAGGAATAATTTAAAAATACATTTTCGTGTTCTATATCATTTAATAACAAACACTTATAGAATATGGCATGACGAAATTGTATAACAACATTTAGTAAATTTCGTACATCAAGATTAATTTCAGTGGTTTTTAACGACGGGTTTGGCTCACGCCTGTTGCCGTTTCCGAATCGGATTGATCGGAATTGGTAAGAGTTGTGATCGAAAATTCAATCGAATTTTTATGACATCACGTGGATCGAATGACGATAGAAGGAATTTTAAAGTAAAAAGCCGAGTAAAATCATTTTCCATTTTCACAATGCCACGTTGACAAGAACAGCTGAATGGTTTGATGTAAATAGCTGGCGCCACTTTCAAACTATCATGGGCATTTCGGAACACCCGTCAGTAAAGTAATTCCGCAGGGCGATCGCATTGTCACCGCCCTGAATTTTCGGCATAATTGCTCCTACTAGTTAAATTCATATCAACAGATAATAACTCCAACCATTATTGGTTATGAGTATTTTTTTTCGGGGCGAATGTCATCATTTTTAAGTATCGAAAGGACAAAAAAAAGTGTCCAATCGAACGGAGGAAATGATATTATTTTATTCTTTTCTAGACATTTAAAGAAATTAAGTATAATTTCTTTGGTCAACAGCCAGTTTTTGGAAGGAACATTTAAAAATTCCGACTTCGGATCATTTGATCAAAATAATTATGTAGGGGCAGCCTTGATTTAGTACCAGCCACTCCAAAAACACTTATGGCAACTGGTTCGGAGTTAAATCGTATGCTCATGAGTCGTTTGAATGTTCATAAATATTAGGAAAGTGCTTAGAAAGAAATTCTTACATTTTGACTTAAATTCCAATTCATCCATCAGAATTTTTGGATCCAAAATACAAAATATTTCTGACCTTAAAACAAAATCATCTTTCACGGAAACATATTGTTGAATTGCATAATCTTCATAAGGAACTAATAAATAAAAGCTTCAATGATTCTTTACCATGTTCATCCTCTGATAAAGATGACATTGAAAGTCTTTGGGTCTGGGTGGTGACAAAAGTCTTCATCCGTTTTTTATGTGGTCATATTTTTAAGAATGAAAATTCCGATCACATAATGATCAAATAACCACAATGTCACCGCCAAACCAGAAAAACCACAAATACACCGGCATGACCGCAATACCGTGGGGCGGCAAGTAAGTAATCGACTTGAGTAGGAAATCTTTAAGTGTGACCAGCTCCGATTGGCCACAATCATTATTCATTACGTACAGGCTACAAAACTTATTAAACCTAACGATTTCACTTGATCCATTGTATGTGTTTCGGTATTTTGAAGAAGTGTGAAATTTACTAAACGAGTCTAAATCTGGCTTATTAAAAGGTTTGAAAGAAATTCTTATAACAATATAACAATTCACAATATCCGAGTATAACACAGTAAAAGCTCTAACACATAAAAAAAAAACCCGGGCATTATAACCTTAAATTATAATAAATGGCGTATCTGTAAGCTTCACCTTATACCAAATGTCATCGGGAACGCAATATAAGAGATTCAATCGTACAAACGTACATTCAGAAGAAGTTGAACCCTTATTCTTAAATGTCTTTTAAAGCGCACTTCTGGTCTAGAGGGCTAAATTTTACATGTTTTTTTAAAAATTCGTGGAAAGAAATCGGGAAGAGATTTTATAATTCTGTTTTTTTTGTATTTGGTTGTACAATTCATTATAAAAAAATACAAAATTAAAAATTTGTGAATGCGAGGGCTGTTCAAAAAGTTCTCGGGATCCAAAGTAGGCTCTTCCAAAAAAAGATGTGTCGATGGTGCCCACGTTTCCGGGAGTTAGAATTATCAGAAAGCAAAACGGAAGATGAAAAGTTGGTAAGTATGAATGCCTTTATCGTCCGTACCAGAACTGTGAAAATAAAATTGAATTTAAAAAAAATTGCGGCCTTTTAAAAACGAAAAATCGATTTTTGACCATTTTTTTTGCAGTCCAGTGTACAAAAAAAATAGTAAAAATTTTTTTCTTAAAGATTGAGGTAGGGACGATAGCCACGTTAATTCTGCGTCCATAAAGCCCTACATCATCAAAATCGGTTCGGTAGAACTTGAGAAAACGTGGGCACCAGTTTGAAAAACGTGGTTTCGAGAAAAACGCGTTCAAAGTTTGAAGTAATGTGAAAATTACTTGTATTTGTGAAGACATTGGTCGACAAAAATGGCTATAACTCCGAAAGTATTTCGAATTTTGAAAAATCCTTTTGGGATAAATATTTTTGAATATCTAAGCTAAAAAATAAAAAAATAAAAAAAAATTTGAAAAAAAATTTCTAGACCAGAAGAGGGCCTTAAATAATAAAAAAAAAAAAAAAAAAAAAAAAAAAAAAAAAAATACCCCCCCACCCACACTCACCCACAAAAACCCGCCACACCAAAAACCCACAAACCTTCCAAAAAAAACCCAAAAAAAAAAAACCCCACCACATTACCCCAAAAACTCACCCACACCCCACCCACTTAAAACCTAACTCCAACCCAAAAAAAACCCAATTTCCAAATACATACCACCCACATCGCACCCTCATACCACCCACTTCTCGCCCACATCCTACCCACTTCCCATCCACTTCCCAACCTCTACCCTGTGGGCATCTCGGTGGTATTTCCAACATCGGAAAATGAAAACACAAATGAATTCTCATTTTGACCTTACAAACCGAGTTTCTAGTCAAGCGGGTGAAAAGTAGTATTTTTCATGTTTTTCATTTGACAAGGTAGCCGCAGTCGCTCTCTCACAACTCCTTATATTTGTGTCAAAGAGAGCGAGAATGAGAGAGTAATGAATTTCTTTACTCGCTTGGTGTCAAATCACAAAAAAATCGTCCGCGGAGTTGCCATGGAGCAAAAAGTATTAAATAGGAACTTTGCGCTGCCTCTCAATTTTGCTGGTGCTAAACGATAGTGCCCAAAAAGATACTTCAATAGTATACCTTGGTTGTTGACGACATAATCTATATGTAGAGAGTTTGAACAGACAAAATTTAAAGAGCTAAATAGAGCGAACAAATTTTTACAGAATCATTTCTAATATCTTTGCATGAGATGTGATTACAACGTTTGCTTACCGCTGATTTAACAATTGTAAAGAGCGATATAGTATATTTGAAATGATATGAAAAAAGAAGATATTTGACAAAATGTCAAATTAACCATTATTTTTTTCTGTGCAACAAACTCTTCTTTTTCATATGTTGAATCGGACATTTACTGATAAGAAGGACTTCTGTTGTGCCAGTAGCCAAATTACACAATGCTGCTTTTTATCCAGAACTACGCTTGCAACGATTGGTTCATCCTGGGCCACGCTAAGAAAGATGTGCAAATGTTAATTTTATTTAGGAATTTAATGGGCTGAGAGTACTATAAAACAATTAATCGTACAAATGATCCTTGAATTAGTCCGTTCTATAATTTTGCGCTTTATATTTTATACGAGCCGCCTTTGCGTTTTATCCAACTTTACAATAACGCCTTGCACTAATTTCCATAATTGCTTTAAAAAATAAGGCTCGATATTTTTCAAAGTTTGATCATTTATTGGAAAGGTTGGTTCATGTCATGACCACCACGGCTGACTTGGCAATGTTTTCGGTCGAGCGCACCGGACGAGTACGTACACGGATTGGTTAATCTCGACCAACATTCAAATTTCACGAACTCGCTACACGAATTCATCCACAAATCTGATTTTTATTTTGTTAAATGATTTTTTCAAATTTCGCACAGTTTAAGTCGAGGACGCACCTCTTTGGAAATATGTTTTTAATATTTCCAAACTTTCTTCAAGCGAATAGGGACCTAAATATAAGTCGCTTTCCAAACGACGTTTGTCGTTTTTAAAGTCAAATTATGAATCGTTAAAATTTCAAGCACTAGATGGACCACCCTGTACATAAGTGCAAAAGCACAACAAAATCAAATTCATTTTTACACTCATTTTGTTTTCATCTTCATTAAATTTCTCGATTGTTTATTGCTGACAGCTGTGCAGCTATCGATAAAAATCACAATCAAACAAATCTAACAAACTATTTTTACGATGTGTTGTCATCTAACACAATCACAAAAATTAGCAATCATGATTGCACATCATCTCTGTTCACCAGCACAATATATCGATACACAAAAAATTAAAAATATCAGGCTCGGTCTGGGTTCAGGTTTAACTAGTCTTAGCCACAAGTACGAAATTTGTAGACCTTAAATGAAAGCCGAAAAGTAGGCAACAAATTTTTATTAACAGGCACCGTTTCCAAGTATATGACAACAGGCCATATAACTCTGTTTTTCTTATACTCTGTACCAATGGTACAAAGAGTCTTTATGGCTTGTGCAAAAGTATGTAACATTGAGAAGGAATCATTTCTGACCTCATATAGTATATATATTCTTGATCAGCATCAACTGCCGAGTTGATATAGCCATGTCCGTCTGTCTGACTGTTTCTACTCTCTTTTTGAAAACAATTTGATTTTAATTTGTGATTTTTTTCGGAATAATTTTTCTAACATTTTTGGCTAATTTTTTTAAATTTGTGGACGAAATAGTTCAAATTGCCAAGGACCTTAGATTTTTCCTGTGTGAATGTTTAAGATGGTTTTATCAGTGGGCTATTTAAGAACCAAGCTGAAATGTAACTCAGGCACTTCTCTCACTCTTTCCTAACCAAAATCGTCCCCTCCGGAAAATGAGCAACAGTTCACTCGCTAGGCATTGTCTCAGGGCAACTCCCGCACTCTATCCACTTAACGACTGCTGCTCCACCCCCCGCCTGGTCAATGCCTATTGGGTGGGCAGTTCTGTAAGGGAGTCATGTCTATGCTACGTAAGTGTGAGGCAAACTTGCGTGACTTCATTTGCATGAATTACGTTGCGTTTTTTTGTGAGAGCCTCAAGAACTATGTCGTCGTCGTCGTTAGTGTCCTTTGCCAGCCCACACACACACACAAACACACGCACGCACACATAGCTACTACACGTGCCTTGGGCCTCTACCTTTAAGAGATGTGGTTGGTGCTTGGGTTTTGGTTGGGAGCTCCACCCGCCATAATTGCCGCCACCGTTGCTGCATAGTCAGTCTCAGTCGCCTTTTTCCCTTTTTTACGCTGACGAAAAGTGTTTTTTTTTTTTTTTTGAATACGAAATAAGAAAATAGCAAATAGAAAAGAAAGAACAACAACTATAACACAACACCAGAGCACCAGCATAGACGAAATAGTCGTAGTCTCGTCGACGGCGTCGTCGTCGCTGTCGTTGTCGTCGTCAGTCGCGTCTGAGGAGCTTCAATGGGCAGGTGTGCCAGAAGAGTCGCGCCAGTTCCAGTTCCAATTGCAGTTGTTTAGTTGTTGTTTTGGTTTCGGGCAGCCCGTAGAGTCGTCGTACATAGCCCCAGAGTGCCTTAAACTTTTTTCCCCAGAAGCAACAACTTCATTTGCCAATCTGCCGTCGGGTACTGTTCGTCGCTTGCGTCGTCGTCGTCTTCGTAGTCCTCATTGTTGTTGTTGTTGTTGTTGTGGGTGCTCTAAGTGTTTTGTTTGGATTTTCTCAATATTTTTGAATCGCCACCCCCATCCCAACATCAGCAAGATTTTTGTGAACCACATTCTACCCGTACAAAGAAACTGCATTCCCCCGGTTTCCCTCAACTGTAAATGCAAATGAAATTGTGTCGGCCTGTCCAGCCTGGATTCAGTGTGTGTTCTTGATTTAAAAAGTGATTTCTAATTGTTTCGCCAGCAAGTGTACCAGTACTGCACCTGCTGCTCACCTGTGTGTCAATGTCATTGGCCCTGTGGCTTGAACTCTTAAAGGTCTTTTAATTTGTTTGGATTTCGTTGAATGGATATGTGAAAAGTCTAAATTCATGACGTCACTGTTGGAGATTATCATGCGATCCAAAGCGATTGCTAGGAAATTTAATCAGGGTAAGTTTATTGAGGATAATAAATTTGGTTTATTTAGAAAAACTAGAGGCCGGCCAAGGTCCGAGATTAGACCACTAAACTAAATTTATCGAACGAGATCTGGTAGAATATAACCAAAGTCACTAACAAACGATACCAGAGGTCGGTCGATAGCGGATTTAGTATGAAAGTGTTGACTACAATAACAGATGTTTCCATCCCAGAATTCTTATCTTGATTCCGTCTTTCGCTCAGGTGAGCTTGATTTAAGCTCGAAGTTATCTCATATCAAAATCAGTCGGTATTGATATAAGTTCGTAACCAATCAAGAAGGTACGGTATGGCGCTATATTCGTAGTTGATTTGATCTCGAAATCTGCCCGAAAAAGGATTGCTGCAAAGAAGCCTCTCGCTACTCATTGGAATTCCATACTTTCTTTTATCTATCTGCATGATTATTTGGTTTTCAAGTAGGATTAGCATTTTCGGATTTTTGCAAGTATTTTAGGATTGTTCCAATCCTTTCGTTCGTGCTTTAAATACAATCAGGTACGACTCGGACTTGAAGTTTCAATTCGAAGGTCGAGATCAAATCAATCAAAATAATAGAGGGAAGCTATCTTCGGCCCTTGGAGCACGATATACACCTGCCAGTTTGTCATATGGCAGCTATACGATATATTCATCCGATTTTGATCGAACTCTTAAAAATGAAAAGAATAAAGACGCTACCATTGAATACAAAAAAGTTTTTCTTACTAGAACTACTTTATCGACCGATCGTTCCCATGGCAGCTATATTCTATAGTCATCCGATTTAGATCAAACTTCACAGAATTGTGTGGTAGCATATAATATTGATCAGTAACAAGTTTGGGAGCGATATTATTGAAAACAAAACAGTTTTCCTTGCTAAGACTATTTTCAGACCTTTCCTTTGTATTGCAGCTATACTATATAGTTGTCCGATTTTCATATAACTTGGTGGAATTATGTGAAAGCATAGAAAACTTATAAATACGAGTTTTGGGGACGTTTGCGTTGGACAAACAAGTTTTTCTCACTACAACTTGATTTTTGATTGATCGTTCCTATGGCAGTTATATGATATAGTCATCCGATCCGGCCGGTTCCGACAAATTTGTACCAAAAGACTTCGTGCAAAGTTTGGTTGCGATTGCCTTGAAAATGACGGAGCAGATAGCATTGAAACAGATATACGGGCGGACGGACATACGGACATGCTTGTATCAACTCAGCTAGTCATGCTGATCAAGAATATATATACTTTATGTGGTCGGAGATGATTCCTTCTATGCGTTACAAACATCCGGACAATTTTAATATACCCTCTCCAAGAGTATAAAAACGCAAGGCAGAGTTTTTGGTAGATCGGGAAATTCTGTTCAAGTATTTTATATACCTATATATATAAGGGCCAAACTGAAATTAGCTAATTAAAACCATTCTCGCTGCTACATTTACCGTCGGTACAGCTAGTCCCCTGTAGCAACATTCAAGTAAGTGCAAGTGGTGCTGTTGAGAGTTAACATCAACATAAAAAATTGTTTTTTATTAAAACTCATTTTCTGCCCTATTGTCAACCGATTTGGACCAAATTTTAAATATATAATTCAAAACATTTTCTATTAATAATGGTCGAGTTTTGGAAAGTTTACTTTAAATATAAAAAAATTATTTTCACTAAGACCTATTTAGTCTTTCGATCCGGGCGGTTCCACATTTCTTCTATTCTTTAAATGCTGGGCAGCACTGTTTGGACACTACGAATAATAGTAAAAATGTAAAATTTGCTATACAGCTCCTCCAACGGGGCCAAGCCAAGCTTCTCTCAATCTCTTGAAGTGTGTACTTTTAAATTTTTCGCACAAGAGAAAGGGACCTACAGTTTAAAGCCGAATCCAAACGGCAAAGTTTGATAATTTGCTTTTTCATGGCTAGTTACTTCACAGCTGGCGTCAAAAGCTGGTGAAGGTGACCGTATCTGTGCTATTTTTCTAAAGAAAGAATAAAACTTTTAGTATTGATGTTCACCAGAGGCGGGATCGAACCCACGACCACCTGCCCAGCAATCCAGCACACTAACCGCTGGGCCACAGACGGCCATAATAGTAAGCGACACAAAAATTCTCGCACCTTGATCTATTAAGTGAGATATAAACAAACGAAACCAACATCGGCAACCAGCTGAGGTTTCTGTACAATACATGAGTTCAATTGAAACATTGCCTTGACCTTAAATTGTTCGCTTTCTGTATCGTTAACCAGATTTGACAGAAACTTAAAGAAATTAGGAATTACATTAAGTAATAGCAAAATACTTTTATGGACCATTCATTTTACGGAAATATAAAACAAACTTTTTTAATCTTTCTTTTTCTTTAATTTTGTATTTGCACCATATCAATCTTTTACTTGAATGCGTCCGCCCAACCTCAAATTTATTAAGCACGCTCTCAATCATGTTTTGTCTCAGGAGAAAACCACAACCAGATTAAAAAAGTATATGTACTTGATTGTATATACATTTGGACTATCCCGCAACATGTCGTTATTCCATGAAACCACACATATTTTATTTTCGTCTGTTTTCCGTAAGAGCCATTCAAATCCCTTTGCTGACATTATACCAGAGCTCATATCAAGAGTAATAAAAAAACTTGACCCCCTAAGGAATTGTATCAGAAACGCGTCAGAGTTATTAAGAACGCAAATTTTGCATAATTTTTATACACTGTACCCATTAAAAATTGATAAATAAGGGTATCATGAAGTGGTGCTATGTATATACCAGGCAGAAGCAGGGGTGCAAAAACAAGTTTAGAAGGGAACCACTCAGAATTGTAATCCAAACTAAATAATCGAACCCGTCCTGACCCGACTCCGACCAAAGCCTATAGCGTCCCGTCACGATCCCGAACCAAAATTTTAAATTTAATCCCGTCTCGCCCCGATCCCGATCCAAGTCTTTCCCGTTCGGTCCCGACTTGGTACTTAAATTTATTACTAATTTTTTCTTATATCCACAAATTCTCGTCCCGTATCAAATTTATAAAATTGAAGAGGAATTAAGTCAAATTGAATAAACATATTTTAATTTGTTTATGAAGGAAAGAACTGCGGCTTCACGTATACTACGAGACCTGCAATTGACACGCCTGTATAAACATTTTTCGCTATTCACACCGACACAAACCGAACGCATGACGAGGCGCCAAGAGTAGCTGGCCGAGATCGATGCAGTATGTCAGAGGTAGTTTGCGTCACTTTTTTTTCGCACACCATTCCACTCTCACTTTTTGACCTCGCTCTTGTTGTCAAATCCTGTACCCTGTACTGTTAAAAATTCACTTTCGCTTGTGTTTTAGCAAGCTGTTGAATCAGAAGAATGTGCATGGAATTTGTCCAAAACGATAAGAATTAAATAGGTAGGTCTATTTAAAAATTAGAATTTAATTTTGCTGTAAAAAAAGGCTCGATATTTTTCAAAGGTTGAACATTTATCGGAAAGGTTGGTTTATGTCATTTATTTATGAAAAAGAATTTCGGTCAAAGGACCACCAATTGCCGACTTGGTAATGTTTTCGGTCGAGCGCACCGGACGAGTACGTACACGGGTTGCTTTATCCACCAACATTCCAGTTTCATGAACTCGCTTCACGAATTGATCCACAAATTGAGTTATTTTCAAATTTCGCACAGTTGAAATCGAGGGCGCACCTCTTTGGAAATATGTTTTTAATATTTCCCAATTTTCTTCAAGCGAATAGCGACCCATTTCGTAAATATTAAAGCTTTTACTAAATATTAGTCGCTTTCCGAATAACATTTGACGTTTTTCAAGTCAAATTATGAATAGTTCAAATTCCAAACACTAGATGGACCACCCTGTATATTAAATTCAATGTTTTTAAGATTAAAATTACATCTTTAACAATCCCTAAACCTAGAAGGGGGATTCACAAATAAAGCAACATAATAATAGTGGGCAGCGTTTTGACTTCCTTATATTGGCGTTTGACAATAGTTCATTAATTTTGTACACCACAAGACATTTTTATGAATAAAAACCTAATATATTAATGATTTCCCGGCGGCTAAGCATGAATGATGATGAAATAACAAGTTTTCTTATCAATTTCACACTAAGGATCGGTGCAGTTTTTACATATGAAATAAGAATTCGACATTCTCTCAAAAAAATTACCAAAAATGTCAATCGATGTGGGAACGATGAATTTTTAAAGCAAAAAAATTGTGGAGCAAAAAATTTTTTAAACAAATTTTGAAATATTTAGGTTTTGTCAAATAAATAATTAAAAATAATAATTTTTGAACGATTTTACCTTTAAGCTAAGGTTCCACAGTCAAATAGTAGGCCAAATTAGGAAACTTTGCAGCCATATTTGATCCAATAATTTGCTTATGGAACCATAGTTTTAGTTTTTAGGCCTGCAAAATCTGCAATTATGGATTTATAGCCAAATATTCATCAAAATTTTGTCAAATTATTTGCCTGTAGGACCTTAGCATTAGAATTTAAGGTTGGCTCAAAAAATTAAATAAAACTCTTCGATGGACCGCGAATTATAAAGAATTATCAAGCTAACAAAATGCGGCGGTTATCCATGGTTTCTTTTTAAATCCAAATCATTAATATTTAGGTTGAGCACAAATGCCTTTTACCGCCTAACAAATGTTAAAAATACGAGGCAGGAAAAGGTTGATTAGTTTATTGGGGGTGACACAGAAATCTCTAGAGATTTTGCCGACGGTTGGTTTGTAAATTTCTCGAAAAATTCGTTGGTGCCACAGAACTTCTAGAGATTTCATTTTCTAATTAGAAAATGTAGTTGGAACATCAGATGTTCCAATTGATGTTCCATCTCTAAAAACAGAGCTGAATCTCTCGCCAAAAATTTTTCTTATTTTAGATGTGGGTTAATTTAATGATTAACTCAAATTTTTTGATTGTGTTATATGTTTTATGATGCATTTTTAAATAATAATTCAATTTTAAGTCGCATTCTCCACCAATAAATTTAAAAATTTGTTGGCGCCAAACATGAGGTATTAGTTTTCATCCCTTAATCCGCTAGCTGTCATGTAGAGGGCGCCACTTCGACATAAGGCGCTAGTGAGAAAAGAGCTTTGCAAAATCTCTTAACAAAACATTAGAGGTTTGAAACCAACCAAAAGAAATTTCTGTGGCACCTAAGAATTGGAATTCGGTTGGAAGAGGTTTCTGTGGCACCCCCGATTGAATAGTTTTTGGTGACAAAGATCTTTTCGAAAACCCACAACCACACAGAGAAAACAAAATTGGCTACAAGGCGCGTGTAGAAACGTAAACCTAGACGCAACGTATTTCGCCCTGTTAAATTGCACACGCTGCGTGTTGAATTCAGAAAGCCACACGCGACGTGCAGAAAAGCTGAAATGTTGAAATTTTAAATGCTGCGTCGGCAAAGGCAAAGTCTACACTACATTAGAAATTCAGCTCATTTCCCCAAATAATTCTAAATTTTTCATGCAGCAATCTGAATACCACACGGACGTTTAGGTTTTCTACATTAACGTTTGGATATTGAAATCCTACACGCGCGTGTGGAAATTCTACACGAAAAATGTAGCTCCACATCAGTACTGCATTCTTATATTTTTCGTTTAGCAAGCTGGTTGTCACACGTGACGTACTTTAAGAATCTAAACGCTGCATGAATTGTGCGCAAATTTCTGTTGCCTGTATATAAATAGCGATTGCATTGAATTAGAACATGAGAATAACAAGCAAGCAAATATTGGATTGTGCCTTTAGCAGATTCAATACAAGTAATGTCTTAGAGGCCTTGCCTTACACGCGTTACGAGACATCTAAAACATCATCCCAATCGTGTTGCACTCCAAGGGACCGGGATATCAAATCTACCAAAAAAATGCAAAAGCTACACGAAAATGTAGGATTTCTACTCGTTTCGACCGGGATTTTCAACCCACTACTTTTGTGTAGCTTTTCTGCACGCGTGTGTGGCTTTCTGAATTCTACACGGCGCGTGTATCTTTTCTGAACACGGCGTTTAGCTTTCTCATTTCAACATGCGGCGTGCAGAAAAGCTACTACAAAAGTAATGGGATGAAAATCCCGGTCGAAACGAGTAGAAATCCTACATTTTCGTGTAGCTTTTGCATTTTTTTTTCTCTGTGCACAAACATTACAAAAATAGGCTCTAGCAAGATGTAATGGGCGGAATGCCACAGAGAGATATATTACGAATATATTTCCAAGTTCCGATTCTCAAAACACAGACAGAAAAAAGATTAAACGTATCTATCCACATTCCGCACAAACAATAAACACTTAACTCGGAACGTAACCCACAGGAAAAAGTCCAGTTGTGTGATATCACATGATGTAGGCGGCCAGTTGACAGGTTCGGAACACGAAATAAGCTGCTGATTTCTAAATAAAGCCATTCAGGCCTGTTCCCGTTTTCGATTTCGATTAAATCGTGCGGAATCGGAGTTGTTATATGTTACGGAGTTCAAAAACTGTCTGTGATATTCGGCTTTCAGCTTCAAACTTCCAAGTATATTCATTCGAAGCTTTTGATGGCAATACTTTTCGTCCCAACTCTTTAATCGTTTCGTAGAAATCACAACTCTTGTCAGTTCCGATCAAACGAGTTCGGAAATGATAACAGGCCTCATTGTTTCGAGCGCTGTATGACCAAATGTCGCCGACATTTGGGGCTTCTTCTTCAGGTAACAAAAAGTTGTTTGTCATGGTGCGGTAGTGCTCGCCGTTGGCGGTTATGTTCTGTTCGGCCGCATTTTTAAAGAAATACGGGCCGTTGATTCCACAAGCCCATAAACATACAACAGCAAACAGTGCATTTTTGTATTTTTTTTTGGATGTAACGTTAGTTCGAGAGTCTCTTCGGGTTGCCCATCAGCCAAAATTTTGTTTGTTGACGTATCCATTTAGCCAAAAATGTGCCGCCTCACTGAACAAAATTTTGGGAGAAAACAGCGGATCTTCAACGAGCTGTTGCAAAGAAAATTGATTGAAATTCGAGTGCGATGATTTGTTAAACAATCCTTAATAAAAATAAGATGGCAGAATGATATTTAAAAAAAAAAATACCACTTTATAAATCACCCTTCACATATATTTGTATAAAACATGCATGTTTCGAAATTCGATTAAAAAGAATCCATGAATGACCCCCAAAAACAATCGAAGGAAATTTTTGTATAATTTTCTGACAGATACAATTTCCTACCCATTTACCTATACTAGATATCTATTTTTTAGAAGTTCAACTAAGATCAAAATATAGCTACGAAATTGTTTTTTTTTAGTACAGGGCTGTGAGTAAGGCTGTGAGCTTTCCAAAAAAATTTTGCAATCATACCATAACTGGAAAACTATCTGAGCCATAATTTTTAAGTATGAACTTCGCGCCCTAAGTGTTTTTAAATAAGGTCTAAAATTGACCTTTTCGTTAAAAGATAAAAAAAAACTATTTAGCATGATGGAACAAAGCGGCCTGCGTCGACACCAGCGAAAGCAGCCAAAATTATAAAACTCACAACATCAAGGGTACTGAGTATTTTGTAGTCGGGACATTAGAGTACAGCTCTGTTACATGTCACATTTATAAATACACTCAACCACATCATGAAGGGAAACGATATTCAGTTACATATTCTAATTATCCGGGAAACACAAATCGACATATTCGCTCAGCTACGATAGTGACAGAGGAAGAAGAGTCATAGGCTATACAATCTTTTTAGTACTTTCAATGTTGCCTCACTGCTATTTCTAAGTGGTTTATCGGGGAAGACGCTCTTTCTTTGGGCAAGGGGTAAAATAGCGTAATATGGCCTAAGGAAGTGATATTTATCCACTTTCAAACTCATCCAAATGCAAAATACCCACTTTTAGGGTATATGAAAAATTAAAGCCAGCATGTTTTGCAACAACCTTATCAACATTTCAAGAGTCGAGACCTTTTCAATGTCAGACAACTGGCTTGTGACTACCCGTCTCCCAGAACAGATTGCTAAATTTGTTTCAGGCGTTTTCAATGATAAAACCAGACTTTGAGTTCCGTGCCTTGGAGACCACTGCCTAACAAACAAATTGAGAAATGGTTTCTGGGCAAGTGTTTATCTGAAAATAAAGCAAAAATATGAAGCAAATTTGTGCGCGGTCTCTAAGGAAATTAAGAAAGCCAAGATGTATTGGGCAGTACCTAAGCTAGTTTACCCTGGAAAATGTATTAGATTATGCAGAATATTTTTAAAGCTGTATTCCCGCAATCAAATAAGTTAGTCTTGAAATGTCCAGCCCTAACCGCGGCATAACCGTAAGCGCCATTTTTTGTAAAATTGTCTTTATATGTTCTGCAATATTATTCGCATCTTTTTGTCAAATAAAAAGGAATTTTTGTGATATATATTTACAAAGAAAAATATCACATGTTCCACTTAGGTGTTTACGTGATCGCAAAAATAACGAAAGCGCCACAAAAACCAATGGGACCATAATAAAAACTAAGAGTCGCCATAGAATTAGAAATAAAAGCACATGGATAAAGGGACACACAGATTTACTTATTCAATAAGAGCGAGAGCACCGATCTTTTCATTGATTTTACCTATGTCTATTTTAAACCGCTATTTCGAAACGAGCAAAGAAAAACCCATAAACATTAATTTATTTTATTTTATTTGCTTTAAAGTTCTATTAGGGTCTTATAAACATTAGAGAGTCCCAAACATAAGGAAAATTTCGCGAAATCAAATACGCATACCCTCTAATTTTATTCTGCTTGACCTCATTCACTCATAAAATTAACATTATTGAGATTGGACAATGATAACCCGTGCCGACTTGATGGCAAACTTTTACATGAAAATTTGAACAGACTTACAACACAGTAGAACACTAAAAAAACCCCAGCATAAGACACTTATATTTTGATGAAAGGATCCCCTGTAAGCATCACCTCGAATCCAGTTTTTTAAGTGAAGCTACGGTTCGCGTTTTATGGAAACTTTTGTATATGCAACACACGACGACAACAATTTTAAATAAGTTTAAGATAAAATTCTCCAAAATTCATAAAATATGGACTGGGTCACTGGAAACGCAAAATTAAAAATTCACTTCAATCATGCAATCGGTTAAGGTACCTTCAAAAGGGGTTAAAACTTCGTTCTTCAATATCTTTAAAAGCGCACGGTAGATGTTTATTAAAACGGTTTGGCACAGCCAAAAACCGCGATATGGAGTACCATGTTTAGACTCAAGCACAAATCTATTCGTATAAGTCTTAAAATAGACCAGATTAGCATTTTCAGTTTTGTCAACGAAGCCTTGGTTCGCGGTTTATAATTATATTTGCACCAGCAATTGCCTTTGAACAACATAGACCATTTGGTCTTCCGAAAAATTATGAAATTAATGTTATGAATAAAATTCATCATTGCCACCAAGAAAAAGTAAAATTTTAATTAGAATTGTCTTTGGTTGACAAACAGACAAGATGGTCAGAGCTGAAGTATTTAAATGATATGATCTGTTTTCTTGCGGCTAATGGCACCACTTTTAAAATTTATTATTTAATTATGATTAAGTTGGATCAGAATTTAAATTGAGTGGTGCATCTTCATATTATATAGATTTTAGCTATAACCAAAAAAGAGCTGTTTTAGAGGTGTGGCCTTATAAATAGGTAATGGCTGAATGTGCTAGCACGCCATTCTATAATCAGCGGCCAGTCGAAACACAATATTCTCTTTTTAGGGCAAGAGAAAACAGTAAAAAAGCTCGTATACTGTCGGTGTGTCGACGTAGCTTTTTCAGGACATTAATAGGAACGTGCATGATTCTGCTATAAGTTGTTCGTTATGTGCAGAAGGTTCAAGAGGCTTCGAC
>JAEIFU010004096.1:0-19728 GCA_018904235.1 Lordiphosa stackelbergi | reverse complement strand
CGTGGCTTGCGGAATCGGATTGAGCACCCCTGATTTAGATGTTATGAAGCCAGGTTCGGAACCTCGGACCGAACATTCAGCAGAATTTTAAAAAAGGGTTTGCAGTTTAATGGTGAGTGAAAACATTTGAAGAGCAACCGGACACCAAATGTACTGGTAATAGTTCGACCTTGTTTGAATTATTAAATGAAATGAGTTTATATAAAGTAAGGTGGAATGAATTTGTTTCAAGATTTTGTTGTTGTGCGATAAGATCTTTTAGACTTATTAAACTTCATCGAAGAATAATTACTAATTATATAAAATATTTAAAATTATTAATTAGTTCTTAATGAGCATATAAAGAGTTAATCGGGTTAAAGTTAGATCGGAAGAATTCTTAAACAGATTTTTTAAATTTTTGGAATAGAAAAACTTACTTGACTTAAGAATTTTGATATAATCAAGTATTATCGTGCTTAATTTAAGTATAAAATTCTTGACTCTTTTTTTTAGGTTAGAAATGATTATAAAATTTTTACAGAATCATGGATTTTTTTAACATCCTTTGAGAAACAGTAGGAAAACAAATATTGGTACATAAAAAGCTGAATACGAACCGTCGTTTAATTAAAATCTTTCAAAATTGTTCCAGGCAAGCGAATCCAGCAAATCAACGAACGCGAGGAGGTCAAATACTCGGCCGAGGAGAAAGAAGTAGAAGAGTCCGAGTCCGATGAAGAGTCCGTCAAGCGAACAGTGGCCGAACGGCGTGAGAAAATAGTCAAACGTTTGTCCATAGAACGTTCCATACCTGCCTCGACGCAAAAGAAAGAAATTACACGGGAAATTACCGAAATCAAACGCAAGAGTCTCATAGAGGATAAAAAGGCACACCACGAATCGGAGATCCTAATGCAATTGCCCGCCGATAATGTCATCATCAAGGGAGCTGCCGTACCCGAACAGGTGATCAAAATGAAAATGGGTAAAATGGACTCAACGGAAGTGAGCAAAAGTGAATTCGACAAGGAGTTGACGCACAAGTTTAAATCCTCCGGTCGTAGCTCTGAGGAAGAAGAGCTGTTGCCCTCTCCCGATAAAGTGGACAAAATAGTGCAGGACATAAGCATGGCAGAGAAATCGGAGAAAAAGGAGGGTCGCGTGACCACCATTACACGTCAGGAAGCGCGTGATATGACTGAGGATTTCTTGGAATTCGAAAAACGTAGCCAACTGCCAGCGAGCTCAGCCACTGTAAGCGAGAAGTTTGTGGAGGAGGTAGTCAAAGAGAAGGTGTCGCAGGAAACCATCAAACAGGTGGAACAAGTCATCAGTGAGGTAACCGAAAAGGCCAGTCTACAGGCGGAGAGCCTCATCGAAACAACGAAAGTCAGTGAGACCATCAAGCAACTGGAAGACATCAAATCAGTGGCAGAGCCCTTGAAGTCGGTACAATTTACCGAAAGCACAAATATTGAGGAGAAAATTGCGGATTTCGAGGCCAAGAAGGTCAAATATGATTTCCATGGCGGTGAACCCAAAACCCATATACCCAAACTGGTCAAGAAATCCAGCGAAGAGACGCTCAAACCCACTGCAGCTCCACGTGCGGTGGCAGAGTTGGATATTGAAAAACCCGCTGAAGTGAAGCCAGAGAAAGCTCTCTCCAAAATACCCGTAAAAACTGTTATAGGAGCAGCTGAAGTGGATACACGAAAACTAACACAAGATTTTCTGCAGGGTGAACAAATGGCAGCTGAACCCAAAACAGCTTCACCAGTCAGTAAGATACCCAAGGTGGAGCCTCGAAAAACGGTGGATAAACCGCAGGAGCAGGTGCAGGCAGGCGCAGTCAGAACTCAACGCCAAGGCGGAGGTACTTACCGAAAAGGTGAGCGAACTGATTGAAACATTCCACAAAATCGAAGAGAAGGTAATCAAAACTGACATCACTGAGAAGGTAGAGCAAACCCATATAGTTGCCACGGAAACGCCACCAAGCCCATTACCTACCCTGACCCAGCCCACAGAGCAGCTAATCGAATCCTCGGCAGCTTCGTTGAAGCCAAGTAAAATTCCCAAAGTGGAAACACGCAAAGCCACAACCGATGAACCCAAAAAAGAGCCACAGACTCCTGCCAAGCCAGATGATGGCATTGAACTGGCCGCACCCATAGGTCATCCTTCTCCCTTCACCACACGCAAATTAACTTCCGATTTCCTGGCCAAGGAACAGCAACAGCAAGCCCATTTGGCCAAAGATGATGGTCTACGTGCACCCATCTCCATTGAGCCACGCAAATCCCTAACCGATGCCGAGTTCTGCAAATCAGTGGGTGACACCATTACCAAAAAGATGAGCGAGGGTCTAATTGAAATATCCGATGAGCTCAAGCAAATGGGTGAGTGTAAGAACCAACTTAAAGTCTACTAAATGTCAGCTAATCTTACTTTCCCCTTTTAAAGCGAGCGACATTCCCGACTCCCAGACTCCACCGCCCACACCCAGTGACACCAAACTAGAGAAGCAGACCGAGCAGTCGGCTCTGATTAGCTTAGAGCCGGGTAAGTTTAGTTTACTTCTTAACAGAGATTAAAACCGAAACGAATAAGGGTTAAAAATGTTTACTCATAAGAAGTAGCTTGCTCTCGAAATTTGAGTTCTGTTCGTTTATTTTTTCTTCTCGATGGACCGTGAATTAAAATGAATTTTCATGCAGAAAATAATTGGCGGTCGACCATGAAAGTATTACTTCTTTTTTATTGAATTTCAAAGTTTGCAATTTTCCCATACAAATATATACTTGATCACCCTTCTCTTATTTGCTTTTCGTAAATTCAGTTTGTTTTTGCTAATAAATAAGTTTAAAATATTCTTTACAACCCCTCCTCCCTTTATGAAAGGCGTACGTTTGTTTGAATTATGTGTGCAAAAATGAGCACAAACTTGAAACACCTATTGGTACTATTTTAAATCCATTTATTGACTGAGCCAGCAAGCATCGAATAAAAATTCGAAAGGTCGCTTACCAAAACTTAAATTTTATTTAACTTCAGTTTTCCTCAGGGGGCCTTCCACCAAGCCCAGAAAGATGAATGCTGCACAAAATTACAAAACACAAAATGTGACACGTCATGCGACATCCTCGTTCTATAACAAAATATTTTCAAAGAAAAAGCGATTTTTTTTAAAAATTTTTTCGCTTTATTATATTTTTTCTTTTACCAGCATAAACATGTAATTGGTAATGGTATTTTTAATGAGACTTACAAACATTACAAAAACTACCTAACTGCAATTAACATCGGTTCACGTTAACAAAAATTCATATGGAACGGAAATAATATTATCATTCGTAGCACAAAATACATCGCAGTGGAATTTCCCCAACAACAAACAATATCTCAAGGCCTCTCTCACAAGATGTCAGGGTATTAACGTACTGAAGAAATCATGGAGAAAAATGAAATATTTTTTGCCAGGTACTAAAATTAGGTTATACACTAATCGTTTTAAACTGCAGCATAAGAACGATCACGATGTAAAAAGCATAGGAAATTTCAGAATTTATTTTAAACAAAGTGTTCTTGCGGATGCTTTGCAAGGAGTATGCAATGAACGTTAATTTCTATCTTCCAGAATTTTTGTCTATGGCGTTTTTTACCGTGCTGGCTTACATAATTTAGTTTAAGCACCTGAATCGCCCGCCCAAGAGTCGCTTCGAGAATCCACAGTCTATAAAACAAAAAATAAAAATAAGAATTAAAGTTAGACCCTGCGTGGAAAAAGTACACCTCGGTTTATAACTGATTAGCAATTCCATGAATTCGATTCAACAGTCACATTACAACGTTCGTCCAAATATTAAGAAAACTTCCATGATAGCATCCGAGCTTAAAAATGGGGCCTCCTTTAACCAAACAAATAATTTTTAAATTTTTATAAAAAAATTTTAAATATTTTTATTTATATAAATATTTTATTGGGGTGTAGGGGAGGTAGGAGAGGAGAGGGAGACCCACCAATACACACACCCATTTTTAAACTTTTTTAATTAAAATTTTTTTAAAATTTATAGAAAGTTTTTGTTTTTTTTTTTATTTTTTTTTTTTTGTGGGTGGCCCCGCACACACAAATAAGAGGTTGGCTGGGGGTGGCGGGGAGGAAGATGATGAGGTGGGGTGGGGAAAGAGTAAAGAGTGGGTGTATAAATGTACTTAACAGTGGGTATATAAAAGATAAACATATGAAAATAATAGAGAAGCGATAGAAGTGATTGTAAGTGATATTACCGACAATTCAGCGCAGCTGCATTGTTACTAAATAGTGATAAGTCGACTTAACAGTGAAAATATTACTACAAGGACTCAGTACTGTTATGTTGACTATGTGGATTAAGAGTGGCTAAACATTGACATCAAGGGTATATTTCTAAATTAGCAAATTATTTGATCGCCTGGCATTTATTTTCATGAAAAGGGAAGATGCAAACGTTTGAAAGTTCATATTTAGATCGTATAACCACTGTCCGACTGACCGACCAATTACCGAAATAAAAAAGAAAAAGTAAGGTTTAAAATTATTCCTATTGGAGTGTGTTAAAAGGGTTTTGATGTTGTTTTGGCGATAATGATTACACTGGTAAAATAGTTTTCTGTCTAATGTAATGTAGTGCTCCTTATAAGGTTCGCGGTACATCGGGGAAAAAAACAGGTTCGGCCGGAACAGAACCAGCGAAAAGTGCAAAATTTTTTGAGCAAGCAACCTTATAGTGATCATATTCCGATTAAGGGTTGATTATACTATTTAAAAAATAATAAAAAAAATTAAAAAATAAATTAAAAATATTTAAAAATAAATAAAATTATAATATAAATAATATAAGGGAGAAAATAAAATATTTAGGGGGGTAATATGGCTTGGAAACGGCGTGATAAATTGCTTCGCGTCCATTCGAGCAGTTTTGGTTTAAAAAATCAAAAAAAAAATAAATCTAAATTGAAGCCGATTTCAGTCTCGCCAATTCGTGCTAGATTTCTCTGGGTGTAAGTTTATTTTTGCTCTAAAAAGTGCTAAGCGGCTCTAAATGTGAGACAAAAGGGAGTGTGGCTAAGGATGACTAGTTGTTTACGAAAATAAGCGATTATATTTGTTTCTGTTTCATAACTTTAAAATAGCGGTTAAAGTTTACACTTTCGGTTACGGTTTTAATCTCTGCTTCCTCCTTAGGGAATATTCTTTATACAGCTTACCACTTTCCACAGATTACCTAGCCGACACTGTGACCACTTTGCACTCCTCGACAGAGTCGAGCTTTGAGCGTGTCTCTGCCATTTCCATAGTTGGTAAGTTCCAAAAATTTGACAAAAATAAATAAACCAACATTAGTTGCTGCCTTTTCTATGCAATTTGTAATTGTTATGTAAATTTACTTATCGATTCAGTTCTATGTTTGCCTTACACCTTTGATTTGATATCTGTTCTTCTGTAGTGAGTAGCTCAATCCTCGTTTCGTCATCCTTCATTTCTGTAATCCCGTTTCGGTTCCAACTCCCACCGTTTGGTTTGTTTTGGTCTTATTTGAAATCCAAAGGCTTTTTGTATGCAACAATTCCATTCATTACAACCCGAGCAAAGTTATCCTAACAAAACTAATAAAACTAAACAAAACGAACTGCTAGTGTGTGTATCTTAATCAAAAAAGTCTGTAAGTGCGGCAGTAAACTGAACGAAAGTTAATATAATGTGTGCATAACTCAATACTGAAGCGCATTGAATGAATGTGTGGCGACAACAGCTCATCGATACCCACTGTCTCACAGGTGTACACTGTACAGTGGCTAATCCAATTAGACGCACACCCAAACAGCCAAAGGTCGGCGAATGTGTGTGGAAAGCAACGATAGGAGAAAAGCACAAATAGTCTGCTGGCGCCATGAAAAATGTGAGTGCATAACATTCGAAAGTGCACAATGTCAACGGTAATAGTTGGTGGTCGCAGAATCAATAGAATGTCCCAAAGAGGGTGGCAAATTAAGTTGGGAGGAATATTTTATATTGATAAGTTAGTTAAAATGTTTGTCTAAAATGTATTGTCAAAATTTAGTATACTTTCGTAACGATTTCGAGTCTTTGTCGCACTTTATGGAATAAAAAGCAACAAATTTTCTAGATTTCAGAATGTTTTGGAAGGTTGGCAACAGGTTCCGGTTGATCAATTTTCTAAACTTTGGTTTGGTTTAAGGCAGGGATGCCCAGAATGAGCTTACGGCCGCGTGAAAACAAATAAAAATGCACAAAAGAGATATATCTCAAGAAAAAACAACTAAAGGAATTGAATGAGAAACCAGATTTTGTTTGTGTGTGAGCTATTGCTGTCTGATGCGCAGGTAGCCAAAACAAAACTTTCGCTCGGAGACAACGAGAAGAGAGAACATATTTAAGGGTTTTGATGCTCGACGAAGTGAGATGCTTTGCATACGCGGGCAGTACACTCCGCTAACAACAAACCTTTAGCTCGGAAAGAAAGAGTGAAGAGCACGCATATGAATTTGTTATTGCTCTGTGTAGGCTTAAGGCGGGCGTGGCCCGTATACGCGCCAGCTATTCTCTTGCGTCAAATAACAACGAATGCGTGGCTTGCGGAATAGGCTTGGGCACCCCTAGTTTAAAGTATTATTCACAGATTAAAACAAGTTCACAAATTTACCTTTGAATTTGATCACAGTAGTTTGTGGTATTTTTAGCCCCAAGGTCCAAGCCGAGTTTCTTTTTGAAAACTGTTGATCCAAATAAACTAAAAGTGCATAAAATGAGCACAATTGAAGTCCATTCAATATGTAGTGAAGTGAAGCTGCGCGATAACAGGCAATTCCATTCTTGTTCCTCAGATCACAAACCTTTTTTCAGATAATAGAAGTCTGGTTCGGGCTCAGGTTCGGGAGGTCCGCTTTAAGAAACACACAAAATATCTGATTAGAGTTTTTACGTTCTCATAAAATTGTGCGTGAAATGAGAATTGTTGTTTTGTTCTTAAGTGGATCGGTTCTAACCAAACATTTGTGTTTTGTTTCAGGAGTAGTTCGTCAAACTGCAAATGTGTCCTCATTCCGAATAGTTTTAGTTGGTTCAACATTTGCTATATCTGCTTAGTCCATTTTTTCGAAAGAATTTTAAAATAATCTATACTTATAAATCTGTAGGCCCGACTGACTGACAGACTGACGGACTGACATATTATCAACCCACAGCTAAAACTGCTTATCGTAGAGATCTAAGATTTGGCATAGACCTTCTTTTAGTTATGCAGGCGCGCACTAAGAAAGAAAATTTGGAAAATTTGTACGCAAATTGTGTGAAAACTACAAAGAAAAGTGGGCCACATAAAACGAACTGAGGCGCTCAGGCAATATTGTGGACTAAGCTGTTTTGATAGAGCGCGAGAGAGAGTGAGAGAGGGAACAACTCACACTCACACAAATTACCCAGCGGGCGCAAAGTGCCTTACTAAAGGTTACTCCCGTTAATTTGTCATCAGTTTGGGAAATACTCCCATACAATCTGCAGTACTTTGCATATAGCTGCATTAGTAGAAGATGACATGTGTTAAAAAGAGAGAGAAATTAATAGGAGAGAGGAGAGGAAAGGGAGTACACATAGAACGAAATGATAGGGTGGGGGTGGTGAGGAATGAGGGGGGAATGGAGGGGGGCAGAGGAATGAGACGGGACGGGAAAGAGTGGAGAGCGCGGGAAGAAGGAGGGAGCGAGGGTAAAGAGTCGATAGTTGGAGAGTAGGGAGTGGGGAAAAAGGGGGAAAGACAACTTGAATTAAATTATAATTGAATTTGTTTTGATATTCAGTTCGTTATAATTGGTTTTAAGAAAAACGGGACTTAAAGTTCTCAATGGATTTAACCCAAAAAAATTTTCTTTTGTTGAATTATTAAAATGTCAAAAATTAGAATTTTTGATAATATTCTGTTTTAAAACAGCCGATGAATGTTTGCTCAATATCTCAAACAGGAGATATGACTTCTTACAAGAAAAAAATGAACCTAAAATTTAATAGACATATTTCTAAAAATCTTGGACAGGTAAAGAGATATCAATAGAAAATTACACAAAATAGTAAAAAACAGCTAGTATTTCGCATATAGTAAAAATCGTATTTTTTGAGTTTGCCAGTAATTAGTGCGATATGTAAATTCTATTAGTTCGAGTTAGTTAGAGCTGCTGTATTCAAATTATTATGTTTTACATTTTCACTTCTGAGGCATTTTTCTACAGCAAAGAATGCTCAGATTTCTAAATTATTTGTTAGCAATTATTGCGCACTACGCTTAGTCTTAAAAATTTGTAAGTACAATTTAAAAATTGCAAGATTTGTAGCTTATAGCATTTCTCAAAGGTTTAACAAAACTAAATAGCTAAAATGGTCATCATCATCAGCTTTTTCACTATAATTAGTAAGTTTAGCTGGCTCTAGGTCCGAAAAAGTTGCGTTTATAACGAAACAACTTATGCATTATACATCAGAAAGAGCTGGTTGCCTTACGGTAGCGTTTCATCATCCTCCCGAATGAATCTTCAGTAGGCTTTTCTCTGAAGAAAGCACAATTTCACATACCTCTCCATACAATCATTGCTTTGATCAGTTGGGAACCGCAAAAACAATGAAAGTAAGCCATGATGCTTAAGCAGTAAAGTTTTCCACTATAAATAATCGACTAAACATATAAAAGGGTTCTCGAAGTCAAATACGGTAACATTCGGCAACTGTGTGCATTCCATTCCTCTCCCAAATTTGGTAAAATGTTCTTATATCAAGTATTGTTCTGTTTTTTTGTAGATTACTGAATTTGAATTCACTTTTCCTCTGAGTAGTTATTTCCTAATTAGTTTAGCGATTCTTCATTGAGTAATATCTTTACTTTCTTTCATTTGATTGTTATCAAATTAGGTGGATCGTTATAAAACACTGATTACTATATGTATCCAAAAACTGAAAAATCTATTTAATGTTAAATAAATTTCGTTAATTGGGAAAAGCTTTTTTCAAAATATATAAAGTTTTATTTGATTGTTCAATTGTTCAAAACTTTAAACCACAAAATTTTGAAAATTATTTGGACCAAAACTTTTAAAGCAAAATATACCTTTTTTTTATAAGTAACTACAATAGTTCTATCAAATCAGCTTGACCATAGTCAAGACCAATTGTCAAACTTGTAACGAACACACGAAGCGTTACTTTAGGAAACATTTTGTCTACTAAAAGGGTCGGCTTGGACAAGTGGACAGTGGCGTGGATGTTGCGCTGCTTCAGCAAAGTGTTACAATAATAAAATCGTAGACAGAGACAGGGTATCAAAACGGACAAACGAACCAAACAATAAGCAGACGGAATCGGACAGGCTTAATCGTCAAAAGAGGAGAACTACAGGGTTTGTCCGGAAAGTAATAGGACTGATTTTCTTCCGCCGCGACTGTACTTCGAAGCGTGCGCGCACCGACTGGATTTGATAGAGGGCTTTCCTAGCTAACAAACGAGCGGCTGATCAGTTGTCTCCGAGCACCTGGAGAGTCAGGACAGGCATTTTCGCGCGACGTGTTTCTGTGAGTGGTGCAAGCCGGCAAGTGGTACGCGATTAAATTCTGTGTGAAACTCGGTAAATCTGCGACAGAGACGTTTGATATGATCAAGCAGGCTTACCCAGATGTTGCTTTAGCAAGAAGTGGTGTGTTTTTGGAGGGCCGGGAAGAGGTCGCCGATGAAGACCGTGCTGGAAGACCTTCCGACAAAAAAATGTGACTCGTGTGGCTCAAAGTTTTGAACTCAGACCGTCGACTAAGTATTCGTTTATTGCCCAGATGTTCAATTTACCAAAAATCTGTGGTTCACGACATTGTGACGGAGCATTTGAAGATGCGCAAGGTGTACGCGAAGATGGTCCCAAAAGTGAACTTGAAAAGTGACTTCTTGTTTGTTTAACAACGTGTACTCTAAGGCTCACCAGCCCTGTGCTCGCCTAACTGTGATATCCTTTAATAAGAACTCGATGCAGACGTTTGATCCACTCGATCGTTTATCACCACTCAAGATTGAGAGGCAGTGTACATCTTCTCTCTAATACTCCATTGCTCCAAGATTTATTGACCTAGCAGCCCTGCTAAACGTCCAAGCTCGAAGATGATACTAAAGCCTCAAATTTTGAATAGTTTTTTTGAAGCCGACTTCAGTCTTCTTCACTTTCTCGGATAAACTAAAGCTGACATATGGTAACGATTCTCCATTTCCTTACCTACAACCAACCTGTAGGATCAAAAAGAGGAGGTTACATGATCTTACCCATTGTTGGAAGGGCAAAGTCTAATTGTGGTGCCTGCCTACCTCTGTAGAGGCTTAAGCCACACCTGAAATGGATATTCTTTGAAATATGGAAACTGCAATGACATTGTTTTGTACCTTAAATTTTCCTTTTTTTTGTAAAATTTGAATGATCTCTGAAATATGATAGACATGTGCTTAAGAAATTATTTGTTACCCTAAAAAAAAGCATATTTTTTTTTTAAAAAATTAAAAAAAAAAAAAAATTATTCGCAAACCCGTCACAAACTCGTGTATTGAAAACTTTTAATCAGTTTTGAAAGAGTATTAAGTTTTATATTTTTAAGGATTTGCATTTGTGTTTACGTTTCACAGTTAATAGCATTTTTCCCCTCATTAGGCTTATGTAATTTTTGTATATTTTTCTGCTGCGGAATACCCACCCATTGTGGGGTTATGTCATGCCAAGCTAACCGCAAAGCAAAACAAGCAAAACGTACGCGCTGGCGTATACTTAATTTAATTTGGTTCAGACATTTCTGTAGTATAGCGCCAGGCGCACATTTCGTTTAGACTTAGTTACAAATTTCCATTTCCCAAGTGCGCGCCGCGTTACATTTCTATACCAAATTGAAATTGTTTTGAAGTAAATTTAAGTAATCCACGCCTACTGTAGCTTTGAGTTGTTGTTCCAAAACGTTCATTCAATGCCTATAAACAAATAAAACAGTTAAAAAAAAAACCACAAAAACTATTTAAATTAAAGTAATTGTTAAGTCTATTACAAATTTATTTCCTTGAATGGTAAGTTCTTACTCAGTTACAAATCAATTTGAAAAGGTTGCAAATTTAAATTACAAATTCCTCAGCTTATGTATGATGGGTATCGTATCGTCTAGGTATTTCACTATAAACTATAACTTTGTATAACTTTTGTGTCTCATGAACCAAACAACCGATAATTACGTTTGCAATTTTCAACAATTATTTAAGCAATTCAGTTTATGTTTTTTTTTCCTTGTTAATAACAAACAACTACTGCAAGCTATTAATACCTATAATCTATCTAAATATTAAATATATACTATATATATAATTACCAGATTTTTTTCATTAAGATAAACACTTTTGGCGTACGATTTTCTAAATTCGAAAAGATAATATAAACATTGTGAAATCGAATACTCTAATGAACCACCATGGCTTTCAGTTTCCAGTACTTTTGTATGATTTGTTTTTTCAGCAAATAATTGTATAAGTATATTCAGTTGCTTTTGCGTCATTTTAAAGAAACCACTATTCATATACGATATATAGCCATAACTGAATGTTTTACTTGAAGAACATACAAACTCACTGTAGCGTCTATATCTCTCTCTATCTCTCTATAATATATATATATATTGTATACTCGTATTTCTTTGTGATAATTTGCGGCATTTGGTTATAAATATGTATATGATTTGTATGCACCCCAACTCAACTGCAAAAAATTATTAAAACAAAACGCGCTTCCTTATGTACCTGTAAAATGTGTAGCCGTTATCCGTATGTGTGACATATGATGTCGTGGTTGATTCTTTTCCTTGCAGTATTTGCCTATTTTTGTTGCCTTTTTAATTTAAAAACTGAAACATAAACCTTGCTTAAATATTTGCGAATGAAAACCATGCAAACGTAATACAAGAAATCTATTTGAATATTCAATATTTGTAAGCTTAGCAGCCAGCAGCAATATTTTGGGCCAAAGAAATCCACGACCTCATATGCAGCATATTTGTACACACCACAAGCCACTTGAAAAGCACATTTCCCTGGAAGTTATCTTCTGCCTAATAATATTTTAAGATTAATGTTTTTTGATTCCATGTTCTTAAATGTAAAATGAAACAAACAATCGAAACAAAAATATATGTTGAGTTAGTTGAGTATCATTGAAAATTAGATGGTAAAAGGCATAAAGAAAATAGAATTATTATTTTTATTGGTTGAAAGAATTGGTACACAATTGCAAATAGATTCCAATTGGAATGCCAAAGCAACTTAGGCTGACTGATCAATAGCCTAGCAGGCTCAAACCATTTAAAAGTTCAATTTAAAATTATCTGTTTTTTTTTGGATCCTAAGAGGGACACAGAGCATCAGCCACTGCTTCTCTCCAACAAACTTTGACTTCTGCCCAAGTTTTTCAAATACTTCAAGCTTTTCTTCTCTTAAATTCCGCAGAAGATTCGGACGAAGGTCAAAACCGTACTCGTCAAAAAGTATAAGGTTCAGATCGAGGACCGGTTCTTCAACTTATCGAACCTGAGGTTTTGGTTCACAACAGTTGAATTCTTTAAAACGTTTTCGCCTACATTTTCTTTGAAATGCAGCAAATCGCTTAAAATTGAAAGATGATGCATTTTGTTTTTCAAACTATTTGATATGTCTATCAACAGCTGTTGACTTTAGACGAATGCATCACAATTGTTAATGCTATCAATCAAAAGTCTCTGGTCCTTGTTTGTATTGCCATGATACAAATAGAATATGGATTTATTTTTCTTATCTGCTTCCTTATGGCTTATCTTTCCTAGTCAGCAACTGCCTAGCTTCTTAGGGCGCGCACTGAACTTAAGGTTGATCTAGACAAATCACCAGGCTCCGTGCTTGCTAGTGTGCACAATAAGCACTGGATTGATCTCTAAATTAGCTTTGCAGAACCAATCAAGCAAGTTTGTTTATTTTGGGCTGCTGACGTACTAAAATATCAAGTTCAGCCGTCAGTTCATCTTTCAGCAACATGTGTGCGTGCGCCCTTAGTATGTTACAACAACAACAACAGACAGGAGCAGTTTGCGCTATGGAGACTCGCTGATATGGGTTGTTATACTCTGTACCGGGTATCGGTGCACTCGACTGCAACACTCTTACTTGTTGTTTGTGTGTGTACCGCCGTGAATAGCGAAAAGCGTTAGGTTACTGCGAGCGAGGCGAGCGCTGACTACACATAAGCAACATTGTTGTTGCTTTTTAATTTGCCAACAGAAAACCCTAGGAAAGAGTGAAGAGAGTACACAATATGAATTGTTGTTGCTAGAATCGCAACGCTTGCCATAGAACTAAAACACACTAGCTGGGAATGGATGAATTGAGCAGAATACAAATATGAAATCGTGTTCTGTTCTCTTTTAAGCTTGGAAGAAAACAAAATTGTATGATATCCGCTAAGAAGGTAGCACAGTGGCCAATTGTGACATATCTTAATTTTACATTCCCCCCACTATTTTACTAAATATTACTTTTTTTTACTCCTCAACATTTAGTGGAATTTTTTAAGGCCGATGTTCAGAACCACGAACATAAAAATTTATGTCTAACTTCACATGAATAGAAACTCATTTGAACTGGTTGAAATCTCAATTAAAGTTTTTAAGTATTTAGAAATAAATTTTTATGTCATCTGGAAATCCAGCCTATATAAATTATTCATTTTGGCAACTCCTTGGGCATTTGTATATTTTTGGCTAATTATCATGTTTAAAAGTTGTCCGCAACAATTCTGTGTCTGTAGTTGCAAATGTAGTCGTCTGCAACACTATTAATTGTTTTTTGGATGTTGTTGTTAAATTTCGTGCCCACCGCTGATTTTGAAGGTCTGGTCTATGGGCCCATTCATACCTATTCTGCGGGGTTCAGTTTGATGTATTGCTCTTGATAGACCTATTCAATACCATCCATTCGGTTGCATTTCACCTCCTTTTTGGGCGATAGAACTGTCATTTTGCGCAATGTCAGACCAATCCAGCTCTACTTCATTCATTGGATTGCCATCTCAACATTTTTGATGTGATACATCTTTAATTTCGGTACGGAAGATTTTAGCGTCAAAAAAAAAACCAATTAACCAAAAATAATTACCCCCTTTACAAATTACAAATTAATTTAAATTTTAAAACCAACCGTAAACCAAACAAAAATTTTAAAATAACCAAAAAAAAAATATAATATAAAAAAAAAAAAAAACAAAAAAAAAAAATTAAAAATAAATAATATATTAAATTTTACAATAACTACCTTCTTAATTCCACTTTCCTCATATTAACTATATTTCCCAATTATTTATAGCCTATTTCCACTGAACAAATGAAGCTTCATTTCATAAAATGAAAGAAGAAAAAATGATATCATTTCTTCCATACGAATTGTCACTTCATTTTGCCTTCATTTCTATCATTTCTCGAAAATGAAGTGTGACAATTGCCCTGGAAAAAAAGTAAAAGTAGGCGCAATTTTGCTTAAAATATAAATAGGTAAAAATAAGTTGTGTATTTAGCTTTCTGCTGATAGTTTAGGGCGATGGCAATGCGTTCGCCACGAGGAATTGCTGTCCTGAGGGGTATGTCTTTTTATACCCGTTACTCGTAGAGTAAAAAGGGTATACTAAAGTCGTGCAAATGTATGTAACAGGCAGAAGGAATCATTTCCGACCATATAAAGTATATATATTCTTGATCAGCATCAACAGCCGAGTCGATTTAGCCTTGTCCGTCTGTCCGTCCGTCCGTCCGTCCGTCCGTCCGTCCGTCCGTCCGTCCGTCCGTCTGTCTGTATGAACACCTAGATCTCAGAGATGGTAAGAGATAGAGGTTTGACATGTATGGGACAAATGCTTCTTTTATCTGCACGCAGATCAAGTTTGTTTCAAATTTTGGCCACGCCCCCTCCCGCCCCCACAATTTGGAAAAAACGTTATATCTCCTACAGTTTTAAAGATAGAGGATTCGTACCTTCTAGAGATAGTTAGTAATTAGCAAAATGAATCGATTTGCCGAAAGAATGATAAAGATCGGATGAACGGTTCTCAAGTTATAAGCAAAAAAGTGAACCAAGCCCTCCCCGCTACCACCCTAAAAATGTTGCATACTTTTGGATGGTCACACAAGGAACGCGGGAACACTGTTAAACATGTTTTTTTATGAGTAACGGGTATATCGAAGTCGGTTAGAGCCGACTTTAACTTACGCCTCGTTTTTTTTGCTAAATATTCCAAAAGTTCCACGTAAGTTTGAAAGTGCCGCCTGTTATTTAAAACAAACAAAGCAGCTGTTTTTGTTAAAGTGTCAAAATGATGACAATTTGTCAATGGAAACGGCTTCATTTTTAGAAATGAAAATGATAAGAAATGAAGCCAGTGGAAATAGGCTATTAGTCGAGGTCTCCCCTGTTTGCCTCTTTCTCCATAGTCAGCCGCTTTCGATATATACGCTCTTTTTACTGGAGCTTCTTCGTCCATCCTGGTGACAAGTCCTAACCACCGCAGCCGCTGTTGCTTTATGCGCTTCACCAGACAGGTGTCCCCATAGAGCTCATACAGTTCGTCATTATTTCGAATGCGGAAATCATCGCCAACTTTTAAAGGTCCATAAATCCTTCGAAGAATCTTTCGTTCAAACACGCCAATCGCCGCTTCATCCGCTGCTGTCATTGTCCATTTGCGCCGTATTGCAGGACTGGGATGATAAGCCTGTATAGGGCTAATTTTGTTCTTCGCTTGAGCTCCCTACTTAGCCCGTAGTAGCATCGGTTTGCAAGAGTGATTCCTCGTCGGATTTCCAGGCTGATGTTGTTGTCGGCGGTTATCCGAAGTAGACAAAGTCCTCTACAACTTTAAAGTTGTACTCTCTCATTGCAACAGATTGCCCAAGACGCGTGTACTTCTGTTTCGAGGACACTAGGTACTTCGTCTTGTCCTCGTTCGCCGCTAAGCCCATCAGTTCCGACTGCCTCTCAATCTCTTAAAACGCCATGCTTACCGCCCGTTCCGTATTGCCGATGATGTCAACATCATCGGCGTATGCGAGTAGCATTACATCTTTATTAAAGATGGTGCCCGATCTGTTGGCATTTGAGCACCGGCGGAGTATATACTCCATCAACAGATTAAAGAAGTCACACGATAAGGTATCACCCTGCCTAAAACCTCTTTTGGTATCAAAAGTCTCGGAGAGGTTCGTTCCCTTTTTGACGGAGCTTTGAGTGCTTCTCAACGTCATCATGCAAGTCGAACGTACTTTGCTGGTATACAAAGGTAGACGGCTGCAAAAACCTTGACCTTATCGGTGTGTCGAAGGCGGCATTGTAATCGAAAATTAGAAGGTAATTTTCGATGTTTCACTTATAAGTCTTCTTCAGGATTTGACGTAATGTGAATATTTGGTCTATCTACCAAATTTGAAGTTACAGTGGTAAGGTCCAATCAGTGTGTCGATAAACGGCTTTAGACGTTCACAAATATGCGCGACCGAACCTTATATGCAATGGGAAGGAGACTGATTCCGCGGTAGTTGGCGCAAACTGCTGGGTCTTCTTTTTTAAAGATTGGACAAAGAACGCTTAGACTCCAATCGTCGGGCATGCTTTCGTCAACCTTACCTTTACCTACCAATTCTTCTGGTTAAAATTATGTTTTAAAAAATATACAATTATTCTTATCAATTTATCTACATAGAGTAGTAACATAGTGTGGCCCGGTTTGGTGCAGCGCGTAGTGTCTATCTTGTGGGAACGTGAGTTCCGCCTCCAAACAGTTTTTTTTTTTTTTTTAAATATCGTTTTGATATTTTCGAACATATTAATTTGATCTTAGTCTTATCGGAGTAAAATTGATATGAATTATTTGGAAATGAGTGCCATTTCATATCAATTTTTTCTCGGTGTATTAAAAATAGTTGAGATAGAGAAAACAATATTTTCTACATTTTCACATGGAATCAAAAAATAAACTTTAACTAAAAACCATATCAAAGCAGTTAACTTCTAAGAAATACTCTAAGTGCCGATTTTTCATCTTCTAAATAGCTGATGGGACAGATAATTCTATGTAGAAGATGAGAAATCGACCCTAAAGTGGTGCGGAGTGTACGAATGCCGCAAGAGCCTTAACACGCTCGCCTGGATCTGACACATGTGTGCGTCTATCCAGACAACTTTTGATTTTGCTTTTCTAACCAACTTTATACCAAAAATAAGCAGAAGCATTTACTTGTATTAAACAACAAATTGCATGTTTGTGCCTGCTGCTGGGATAATATACTTTTTATTTGATTTTGGCGTATAGCTTTTGTAGTCCAAACGGCGTGCACTGTGTACATACAAAAAAAAAATAATACATAGACTAACCCTCTGCTCACTGTACTTCCGGTTTATGTAATTGTAATCGGTGTTAACTGTCTTTATATTGCCTTATTTTCTACTCTACTTCCACCCAAACCATGGAACGCCTAAAAACAGAGCACTTCAGTGTTCATAATGTAATACCCGAAACTGATAAGCTGCTTCATAAAATGGCAGCTCCCCCCGAAATTTTGAAATCATACTCACAAGACACTACCTCATTTCCAGAAATGAGTACAAGTAGTCAAACAGCGAAGACGACAACAACAACAGCAACGACCCAGCAACCAACTGACTTAGATACGGAGAACAAAGCCAGTGATAGGGAATATCTAGAGCAAATCATGGGTTGTGGCGATGTTAGACGCAAGATTAAACGTTTGGAAAGCAGTGGCAGTAGCAGTTCCGAGACCATGGAACCCAGTAATGTACCCCAACACTTGGTGAAAGAGGTGGTGCAGAGCATAGAGGATAAAATCTGTGGTACTCTGGTATCGGCCATACCATTTGCGGTACAAAAGCGAACCGAGCATAGCGAACCCGATGTGGCGGAGCTAGAGCAGCAAATACTTACACCCGCCGATTTGGCTTTACAGAAACTGATTCAAAGCGAACCACCCACTGAGGTGATCAAAGTATCGCCCATTGAGGCCATGGAGCGTGCCGGTGTGAACTTAAAAGACATTGAGGAGGAGGTTTGCGAGAAAGTTTGTGAGAAGCGTAAGGCCTTTGAGGTGGCCAAAGACTTGAGTGAAACGGATAAGACTTTTACCGAACAGGTTTTAGCTATAGATAGGCAAGTAGAACAGGTACCTGGCAAGATTTTAAACGAAAGTATTGAAGAGCACCTAGATTTAGCAGGTAAGGAGGTTTTACCAAAGGTAAAGGAAGTAGTACAGCAACTAGAACGTAAATATCCCTCAGCGAGCTTAGAGGCCAAGCCATTTAAAACTACACGACAGCGTGAAGCGGAAGATCGTCGGGTTGATGTTACGTCCATAGAGCAGCAGATTTTAAGTGAAACCGATTTGATACTAGATAACTTAAGTAAGCAACGCATACCAGAACCTAAAGTAATGACGCCCGTATTGAGTTCGAGTACGGAAAACCTTGAAGATGTCTGTGAAAAGATATGCTCAAAACGCACCATCTCTGAAATGGCAAAGGTTTTCGAAAAGGAGCCGGATAACGAACCCTCTGATCTTAAATCAACCACTGCCAAGTTCCTAGAGCAAGAGATCCTAGAGCACCATGTTTCATTAAGCATCAAGGAGTACGAAGCCAAAAGTGCGGTACAAGAAGCAATTGCCCATGTGGCAGAAAGTCAAATTAAATGGTTAACCGATTGTGATAGATCAGAATCTCCCCTAGAATCCACTAAGGACACCAAACACGAAACCTTTCCCAAAATCTCACATACAATTGAACAATTGCAATCAATTTCTAAGGCCCCACTGGAAGAGGAATCATCCATTGATAAGACCGAGAAGTATCCACTCCAGGAACAGGCATCAGATAAGTTTCCTTTACACAAACACTTAGATGAGCTTCAACAATCCCACCAGAGTTTGGTCTCAAAGACCATTGAAATTTCTGAAATGACTGAAAAAATAACACATAAATTTCCAACTGAAATTGAATTGAAAACACAATTAAAGGCCCCTGAAAGTGAAAGTGACGATGAGCTAGACCAGACGGAAAAAATACAGAAAATCAATAAACTATCAATAACTGAGAAAAGATTAGCAGGTTTGGACATCAGGAAGGAACACATTAAATTTGAGCAACAGACAGTAAAAGTAGATGAAGCACTCAAGTTTCCCACATCTCCAAACCCAAACGATTTAGCCAAGATAATGCCAAGGTGCTATTCAGAGGATGACAGTGAATTAGAGTCTACAGAAAAAACTCCTAAGCCTCTGATTGATGTAACCAAAGATAAAGCACCCATAAAGCTAGAAGAAAAACCAAGGTCCCCGACTGACTTGGCTAAGCAAGCATATTCTGAAGATGAAAGTGATACAGAGTCCGAAAGTAACAAATCTCAATATACAACTGAGACTCACATTATTCCTTCCATAGATTCTGTAGAGAAATCTATTGTAAAAACTAAAGTCGAGGAGAAACCCAAGTCTCCACTTGAAAAAACTGTCACTACAATTTCAACTAATATAGTTTCTGAAACTCTGAAATATGAATCAATAAATCTAGTCAAAGGAGTCACTGAAACAACTGCTAGTACACTTGAGGTAACACAC
>JAEIFU010004095.1:0-19743 GCA_018904235.1 Lordiphosa stackelbergi | reverse complement strand
ATCCATAGCATAAACGTAGTATGTGTGTTCAAATTGGTAAAAGTGCTGCTAAAATAGTGCTCGGGGCAATTAAAAATGGTGCAAAATATATATGAAAATGTTTCTCCCACCTTAAGTACAAGTACAATACCTTCTCTAAGTGGGCCTGTCTTCAGATGCTTGGCAAGTGGTGTTTGATTTACAGTATTTAAAAGTAAACTATATTGATGCAGTTTAGATTTCTTTTTTGTTTTTTTTTTTAAGGGTTTCTTTATTATTTTGGTTGTCTTGTATTATAATAATAGTAATCGTAATTATTACCGGTTCTCCATAATCGTTTCCTTCCATCTTTCATCTGCTGTGTGTTTTTTGGTTGTATTAACGAAAATTGTTCGCTTTTAGGTTGATTTTGGTTGTTTTCGGTTTATATAATTTACACATGCATTTGTTAATTCATCATATTCTTGTATATATATAAATATGTATGTATATGTAGGTTTGTAGCGCATATTACACAATGGCGCGATACAGGGGGGTTGGTTGGTTAATATATAGTATATATATTTGATTAAAACACTTAAATTGCACAAAAAACCTTTGAATAGGTATGCTCATGTGTTGTGTTGTTGTGTGGTGTAATGTAATGTAATTACATTTAGAATTCTTAAGTATCCTCAGCCAGCATAAAAATTTTTATTTTGCTGGATTTTGCGATTTTTTTTGTAAGGATTTTTTTGTTTTTTTTTTGTTAATATAATGCCAAATGGCTAAGTAATATATATATATATTTGTATACACATCAATATGGTAAGGACTTAAGAACTAACCTTTTTTGTGTTTGTTTTGTTTTCCAAAAATGTATGAAAGCCTGCGCTTGTTATTTGATTTTTGCTTAGTTAATAATTGAATGCATAACATTTAGTATAGTTAATATAATTGTTGTATTTATTTGTATTTGTATATTTGTTTTTTTTTTTTTTTGGAATGTTGAACGTCATATGTAAGTTATAAGGCCGTAGGCGGAGCAAACTGTTTGGCCAAAGTGAATCAAAATGGTTGCCCTTCAGTGAAAGTCCGGGTCAGATTAAGCCGTTCGGTAGGTTAAGAGTAGGTAAGTGTGCGTATTTACAGCCTGTACGTGTCCTTGTTTTATATTTTTTGTTAGGAACTCAAACCATTTCAGTTAGTCAGTCGGTCGTTGAGTTAAACCAAACAGTTTGTTCCGCTGGGGCAAACTTTTGTATATCTATGTTACACCATCAATGAAAATAGTTTTTGGCTACATATATATATATGTATATATATAATTTAATTGTAATATTTCTCAAGTGTTCTTTTTATGTTATGTGTGTAAGTTCCGTTCAATTTTCTACGCATGGTTGTTGTTTTCTTCAAGTTTTACATCAATAATTTGTTAGTTAATATATTTTTAGTTAGTACACTTATTTAATTTGTTTTTTAATCGTCGTAGAACATTAAGGGGGAAAAAACAATTAATCTTTTTGTTGAAAAAACTCTCTACTAATATTTTCTATATATATATTTTTTATTTCTTTTGTATATAATTGTTTAAATATTTATGTTGCTTTTCTACCACATTGAATAAGTTTGATGCAAGCCCTTAGGTTGTTGTTGTTTGTTGTTGTTTGGGGCCTGCCACAGTTATTGTAATATTGTGTGTAAAATCAAAAGTTTTTAACAAAAGTGAAATACTTATTTTTTTTTTGCGTCGAGTTGTTTTTAAGGTGTTTTAAGTTTTTAGACTACATTGAATTTCTTCCAACTGCTACATTACAAACTGTTTAAGTTGTTAAATTTTCGATTTTTCGTTTTTTTCTTTTTTTGATATTTTTCATTTGTTAAATTTCGTTTCGCTTGTTGTCCATTTGTATCTTTGTGGCTTGTTAGTTGCGTGTGTGTTTGTGTATTTGTGAGGTTTAAACCAGTTGCCTGAGTAGTTCCGCTGGCATTAAGTAACTTGTTGAGTGTGGCACATACTCCTTGAACCAAAAAAGTTAGCGGCCTGCTCATAAATTCATAATTTTTAACTCAAAATTCTGTTCTTTGGTGGCAAAATAATATGCAATATTCAAGTTACACACACATTTAGGTAGTTGTTGTAGTATTTATGACACATTCACCATATATATATTGTATATGAATAATATATATATTGTATACATATATATTTTTGTTTAGCTTTGATATATAATCTTGTATAATTAATTGTCATACACATCGATAGATTTGTAAATAGAACTTTTTGTTAGGTACAAACTTTGCATTCTCCCCTTTTTTTTCATCTTTTTCCTGGTTGTGTGTGTTGAGGGGATTGTATATGTAGTGGTTTTGCGGCATATGTATACCATTTAGCTCTCAAGCACATCAATTTAGTTGCCAACATTGATAGATAAAATGCATTTTGTAATTGAGATTTTTTGGCTTAAACACCTAGACACATGTATATAAGAAGTATATATGTATGTAAATATTTCTGGTTTGTATATAATTTATAACACTCAAATATTTTAATTATACTAATGTGCTTCAATTATATATGTATAGAGTGGACTGTGGTCGGTCTAAGGACTTGCTTCCTTCTGCAGAACGCACTTCAAATGTGACGGGCTGGTGTGCACACCCAAAGCCGCGTGCTGCCCTCAGTTCAAGTCTTACACCTTCCCAGACTCTTTTAAGATACAAAAAAATCCTTCGCTAGCCAACCATTTTAAAGCCTTTTTCGAACCTTCCAAGTGCTTAGACCAAATCAAGTGGAAACCTAGTAAAATCTCTAGCTACAAATTAACCCAAAGTGAAAACACAAAAACATAATCAAAGACCCCCGAAACGCTTTATTTCTTCTCCTTGGCCGCTGCCGCTGCCGCTTTGCTACTGCTGGTGGGTGCCTCCTCCTCTTCGGCCGCCGCCGCCTCCTCGCGCACCTTGTCCTCCTTCAGTGGCTCCTTGGCCACGGCCACAGTTGCCGGATCCTTGTCCAGTTCACGTTTCTCGCCCGACGTGTTCGCCGGCAGCGCTTTCAATATGGCATGCACCTCCTCCGCCACGGCCATGAGCACAAACTCGAATTGCTGACGTGTGGCCACCACACCTGCTCGCTGATCTCTCAAATGCTCCAAAGTGGCTGCTATGTCTATCTCACGTGCGCCCTTGTTCATGCGTTCCAGCACCAGATCGAGCAGAATGTAGGCACCGGTACGACCGGCACCGGCACTGCCGTGCACCACAATGGGACAGGAGCGACGACCGCGATAGGATTTGTTCACCTTGCTGTGGGAGAGGAAAAGGAAATGTTGGATTTAGAGGAATTCTGTAAAATTTGATGCTTGCTGGCTCGAGGTCAAGAAGAAAAAACTCAGTTTGTATTTGTTTCCAATATGTTTCGGATGCACATAGGCATCCCTCTTCAGGGACAATTATTTAACACGTCTGTACCGCCTAACGTGGAGATCAATTCTGTAAATATTGTGTAACGTGACCGTTTTTGAAAAAGAGTGGGTGTGATGGGATTGTAAATTTAACTTTTAACTTACTAACAAGTCACTGTTTAGTCACTGTCGAGTCACTGTCAAGTCAAGATTTTAAGCGTGAGTTTAATACACTTCTAATTTAGATATCGAAACGTCCTAAAATTTAAAAAAAATCCTTGAAAGTGGGCGAAGGATATAAAATTTACACTTAGTTCACGCACATTTGGCCTGGCCCCTATATATTTTGTTAGTCGCTTTGCAGCTACGTGCCAAAAAAGAATAAGGCGGTCAATTTGTTGTCCACCGTTCATTACACAAAAAATGTTGAAGGCGAAGCCATGAAACCCGAAGCGATTTTGTTTTATAATTCAAATTAAGGTCGGACTTGATTCTATGGGCCAAATGCTAACGCATTATACAACACAACGGCCAACAAGAGGCTGGACATATGCATTTTTCTGCAACATTAATGATTGGCATTGGCCACTCATATAATTTGTAAACAAAACGATGGAATCAATGAAACACAGAAAACACACAATTCCCAATACCTTACAAAAAATTAAACCCCGTTTGGCTTTTAAATCGTTCTTCGGTAGAGCAATAAATCTTGCCAGCAGTGTTGTGGTTCCTCAACACAGCTGTACTGATACACTCACCGGCCGAAAATCCTGTAGAATATGTTCAGAAGCATTGTAAAACTCAAATGCACTAATCCGGTTTTTAAACCACACTCAAAAGTCGGTTATACATGCTTCTCGTGCCTTTCTTAGAATACGTAAAGAAATTTCGTATCATGTTGCACCATAAAACTCACTTATTTGCTCATAACTCCAGAACCGCTCGTCCGATCTTTATCATTTTTTTTTACAAATCGATACATTTTGCTAATGACTAACTAACTCTAGAAGGTACAAATCATCTATCTACAAAACTGTGGGAGATATGACGTTTTTCAAAATTGCTGTACCTTCGGTACAGAGTATAACAAGTATTTTTTTCTACATTCCGAAATTTTCTCAGGTAGCTGATTCATTGCCAAAACGAAATAAAAAGGTAAGAAATCAAAAACATTTACCTACTTGAGCTAAAACTCACTGTCAAAGTCACTGTCAAGGCGCTGTCAAGTAACTGTCAAGTCACTGATAGTCACTGTCAAGTAAGTGGGTAGTCACTGTGAAAAGTCACTGTCGAGTCACAGTCAAGAAATTATCAAGTCACTGTTAAGTCAATGTGAAGTCACTATCAAGTAACTTTTAAGTCACTGTTTAGTCATTGTTAAGTCACTAACAAGTCACTGACAAGTCACTGTCAAGTCACTGTCAAGTAACTGTCCAGTCACTGATAAGCCACTGTCAAGTCACTGTCAAATCACTGAAAAGTCACTGTTAAGAAATTGTTAAGTAACTGTTTAGTCACTGTGAACTTGCTGTCAATTAAAGCTCAAGCCACTGTTAATTCACTGTTACGACACCGTCAAGTAACTGGTTAGTCACTGTTTAGTCAAGTAACTGTCAAGTCACTGTTAAGTCACTGTCAAGTCACTGTTAAGTCAATGTCAAGTCACTAATAAGTCACTGTCAAGTCACTGTTTACTCACTGTTAATTCACTCTCAAATCACTAATAAGTCGCTGTCAAGATATTGTCAAGTCACTGTCAAGACATTGTCAAATTACTGTTAAGTCACTGTCAAGTCAATTTCAAGTTCGTCACGGATAAGTCACTGTAGAGTCACTATGAAGAAAGTGGTAGTCACTGTTAAGACACTGTCAAGGTAATGTCAAGTCACTGTCAATCCTGTTAGTCACAGTTTAGTCACTGTTAATACACCGTTAAGACACCGTCAAGTCACTGTTTAGTCACTGTTAACCCCTCTTCCCACCTGCGCAACCACAACCCACCTGCTGCTCCGGCAAATGGTAAAAGCCTATGACATTGCAAATACAAAATGCAAAGACAAGGCGTACCCAAAAGAATCTGTCGCATAGACAAATTGTTTCTTTTTTGTACCCCAGTCAAACGTCCGTGAAAAAGCTTTGCTCTAAAAATTTTGGGTCCAATGTTGACTTCATATAACTTCTTAAATAACTTTCAAGCTTCTGGATCTATACGTAAACGTTTCGCGTTGGCCACATTGTTTTCTTTGTTACCACTTTCGTCTAAAAAGGGACAACTAGTAAGGGATCAATATTCGTTCTATACACTGAGAAAAAAAGGATAGTTTTTGATGATCCTCAGGATATTTTCGGTATCCATTTGGAATGAATAGTTAACAATCCTTTTTTGGGATCCATTTTGATATTTTCGAAGTCGATTTATTTTCGCTTAAGAAAGATATACCAGAGAACAAAATATTTATTTGATCTTTATTGTTCATCCAAAGGAGCTACAAAATGTGAAAAGGATGTTTAAAAAATGGATCTTAAAGTGGATATTTCGAATATCTACGGGGATCTTTTTTTCTGTGTACTAATAAAAATATAGATTCGAAATTTGTGTGTCAAGAAAGCCTGCCACTTTTCTTTACGGGGCTGTGGACACTTTCAGGAAGCTTAACTACACCCAAAAAAAATTTGTTCAATATCAATTCGATACACGTTGTCCCAAATTGAAACTGAAACAAGTATCATTTTTTTTTAGAGAGTATCAAATTAATATTTTGGGTTGTAATTTGATACTTTGAATATGCATTTGATACGCAGAAGTATTAATTTGACACTAAGCCACCCCAGCGGCACAAATGCCCATTACAAGATAGATTCTTTTAAGAACCCTTCCAGTATCGATTACTATTCTGTATACATTTACTTAAACTTGGCCGTTTTCTATGTAATCGAAAAAGTGGGCTTATAACAGAAAACACTTCGCTTTAGATTACAACTCAATATACCATTAGAAAAAATGGTTGGCGAGGAAGTATGCGTTCAGCTCACAAGACGATACACCATTTTCTTTGTGTGTGGACTAGCTGTACACTATTAGGCATAAGGAAGAACTGGCGACAAAATCATAGTTAAGAATGTAAGCAGTTGGCTCTTTGCCGAACGAGGTGCCTTTTTCAAAAGTCAATTGACACAAACATGACCCAAAGTCACATGAAGTCAAAAGTTAAAAAATCTATACACACAACAGTGTATTCAAAATGTAGCTAGATTTCATATCACGTTGGCACCTACTGCGATGCATGTGGTGAACCAACCCCTCTCTCTCTCTCACTTAAGACTAAAATAACAATTTAACGGCGTTTACCGTCGCTTCTTCGAAAGCAAAACCTTGACGGAGAATGCTCTCCACATCGTCATCTAATGAATGTAATTTTGAAAAAAGCAATTCGGAACCCATTCAATTTAATAAATTCATCCTGCACGAGTAGAGTCAGAGTTAAGTCAGTTCATGTTTTATTCGCTGATTTATTTTTTGAAATGGGATTCGAAGGGCACTCCGAGTAGACTCTTGCAGGGCTCTACTCTGTACCCCCTAAAGTTTGTATATATTTTATAAATTGTAGTAAGAAGCCACACAAAGTGGCAAAAAGCCATAAGGTACGTTAAGTGATGCCCATTGCCGTTGCTGCCGGTGCTACCTAACATAATTATTTGTTTTTCCTTGTAAGTCGGCTATTGTTTATCCGATCTTCACCGTTCTTTTAGCGGATCGATAAGTCACTGAGAGTACTGATTACGAACCATCTATCTGAAAACTGTGGGAAATATTACACTTTTTCCACATTGGTAGGAGGCACGGAGCATTTTTAAAGGTTTGGTACCCATTTCCACATACCTACGCCCATTTAATTGTATTGTCTCAGGAATCATGGCGAGTTTTTAAGCAACTAATTGTCTTTATGTGTAACAAAAAGGAATTTATTTATTAAATAAGACAATCACAAACCAATCGTCACAGTCAGATTGCTCTTAGTTATACCGCCATAGAGCATTAAAGTCAACATTGCCAAAATTTAAGTTATCTTATAGATATTTATATTAAACTAAAGTGCACAATTGAGACTAAATGAATCGGAAGCGATATTGATGACTCTATAAGGTACAAGAAGTGGCAGACTAAGCAAATCTAAACTAAATTTGGTTGGGCCTTTGTGAACCTTTAACATTCTGCCGGCTTAAGGTCTCGTTATGTTTGCACATAACTTCAAAAAACAAGAACACAACACACCACAAAGAAGGCTAGTTGATCGTACAGCTGTTTCATTGGTATCTCTACCAAATCATCAGCGATCTTTGCCAGTTTGTACTGAAGCCAACAGCCACCTCTTCATGCCAGAGCTGCCATAATCGTTTGGGAATTCCTAAACGACTTGACAGCATAAACCGGCACCATGAGAACAGCGCTGGCTACCAGTACCCTTTGTATGTATGTGTATCCCCAATTTGGCCTTACTATGTTAGTGAAAGAGATTTCCTGACGAGTTTTTCAATCACTTGACATATAATTCCTGTCAAAATTTCTACGAAAAAGCCTGCCTTGTGCTTGTGTTAGTGAGCACGAAAGACTAAAGTCGATTTACTTAAGATATTGCTTTCTGTACTCTCCGATTCACAAATTCACAAGTTCGGCTCGCGTCTGTGTGAAAAAAATAGCAAGTGACTTCGGCCACCGGTGTCCGGCTCTGATCTAGATGCACCACAACTAATCACAAAACCAATTTCGCTTGTTTTCCTTCTTCTTTCGGCTCTTCTCAGACCCGCCTGCAAAATCAATCTTCCTTCTTCACATACTCACCGTCTAAAGTCCAGCAGAGCCTTGGCCTGAGCTGGTACTCCCATTTGAGGCCAGGACAGGAAATGGAACTGGGTCACAGTGCGGGTTTCGCTTGTGCGTAGATTTTTCAAATAGAAAGAACGTACGAGATAATCGTCACACCAAATGTGTTCACTAACCAGGTGAACCTGTGGATAAACAAGCAAACTAGAAACCTTGGACACTTAGACCTGCCGCAATCAAAACCCACCTCATAGATGTGATAGACCTCTGCACCCTCTTCGGGCCAATAGCGCGCACAAGCCACCTCTCCATTCTCCTGTAGACGGCACAGGGCCACAATGACCACGGCTCCCTGCTCCCAAATCATTTGCCAGAAGTGTGCCAAGGTGGAGGGTAGCGGTCCTTGGGCAGCCACATAGGCGGGTGCACGAGGATCATGATCGGTCTGAAAAGAGGAATGATATGCTTCAATGCTCTTAAAGACTGCGGAGTAAGCGGAATACTCACAATCGTTGAAGCATTCACATAGTCCAGACCCTCTGCATTGGCCAAATGGTTGAGCACCACGCGCGAGTGATCGTACGGCAAGGGAGCACCAGGACGATTAAGACTAACGCACTGGGGTTGCGAGGCGGCCTCACGGGCGCTTGGCTCGGCCTCGTAACGGCATAAAGCCTCCCATTCGCGCTGTAGTCTGCCCTTGTTGCGCAAGTGATCCTCCATATAAGACTGGCGAATGAGTTTAGGATTAGCTGGAGGACTTTTAATTTAATGAAGACACTTACCAAAACCATGTGTCCAGTTGAAATGTCCATGTTCGTCAAGGCGGGCTCCTCGCTCCAGGATGAGGTGCTCGAACGTGAGGAAGGTGGTCGTCCCTCGTTCTCCTTGCTCAGCGAGGTGATGCGACCACTTGGAGCAGGCTCACTGCTCGAGGCAGTAGCTCCGCCGTTGCCATTTTTACCGGCCATGCGTGCCCGGCACAGCTCCTGATAGTCCTTGCTACAGGTTTCCGCACCCGCCATGCCAGTCTGTAGACCACCCAGCTTGTCACGCTTGCGATCGTGCCGCTTGATAAGAATCAAAGTGACAAAGATGACAATCACAGCGGCTGCTCCAGCTCCGGCAAACATGTAGGCCATTATGTGTGTCACATCCGGACCCTGTTCGGCCAGTTCGATACGCGACGACGACACACTGGCATCGGGCATGTCCTTGATCTTGTCACCCGGAGTAGCATGTAGCACATAGAAGCCGACGCGTCGTTGGATGTTGTTTTTAACGCCGCGGTTCTCGTTGATGTAGCGTGCCACATCCGTAGCGGACTTGCGCTCGGGGTTGTTTGAGTTCACCCGGAAGCTAACTTCGTGTGGTTGAACGCTACACGGAGGAAAAAGAAGATCAAACAAAAATATTTTTGCATATCAATTGGATACAAAAAAATATATTTTCGATACAAAAAAATATCATATTATCGAATTGATAATGATCCCAAAATTGTTTAAATGAAACGCTAACTCTAAGATGAAATTCCTACAATCCTGTTCAAAAGGAGAAATACTTCTTGTACTCTGCCTGCAGATATTTTATTTGTCACAGTTTTCGACGCCTTCTTCCGCCCCCAATTAACGACTTTCTAACTTGTTTTTTGGAAAAATTTAACATAAATATTTAAAGTCGATTTGCGTGGACTACGAATTCATTTCAGACACATGAAAAGAAAGGAAATAATAAGCAAATCCATACTTCAGGTAAGTGATTTGAACATGTTCTCATAATAATGTATTTGAAGCAGTGGTGTCCAAAATGACAAAAACCTATCTTATAGGATAGGAACTCATAATTCTGCCGGCGTCGCAGCCAGTACTCGTATAGAGAGAGAAAGAATACGTGTGTTCATTAAATGTCACGCTCGGCTGCTTGCTCTCTTACGATGTGTGTCTTCGGCTGTTTGTTCTTTCAAGAGGCATTTGTTCGTTTGCTTGTTGCTCATGTTAAAATGTCAAACACGCGGACAGTCGTAGTTTTTTAACTTCGTTATTTGCTGCTACGCACACAAGCGCAATGCTTGATTGTGTGAGTTTGGACACCACTGATATCAAGATCTAAAGTTGAAGTGTATATATACATTTAACACTTGTTTGTTGTTGCAAACAAGAGCAGTGTAAGCTCGTATACTATCGGGTTATCGACGTCGCTGCTACAGAGGGAGGACTCTTGTATACACCGAAAACAGAAACGTGCCGGATTCTGCCATAAATACATAGCTATACATACATATCTTTAGCAAATATGTATTTCACAATTGATAATGCACTTTGGGCCCATTTCGATGCCATGTCTCAGCGGCGCAAATTGCCATTACAAAATGGGTTACTCCTGCGTTACTTTGCCATCAGTATGAAGGAAATACTCCCATACAATCTGCATTACTTTGCCATGTGCATGGCCGCTTTGTAAACGGGCTGCCGACAACCTGCATTACTTGGTATTAAGGATGTATGCCAGAGCCGAACTTCCCATTACGAATGCGTACATTATTTTTAAAATTGTAATGCAGAATGTTCGCAGTCTGTTTGTTTTCGATTACCATCTCTCTAACGAAATTCATCGATTGTAGTGCCTTACATTTTCGAAAGTCGTAATGCATACTTTCTACAGAACACGTTGAGCTCTGCGCCGCTGGGGTTTATTCCCTGTTAACCCTTTATAAAACTGAGAGAGAGAGAGAGAGAGAGAGAGAGAGAGAGAGGTTGGTCCTCGGTACTGAACCATTGTGTGGCCACAATATATAAGAGTAGAGCTGGAATCACTAGTCCGGATGTCCCCGAGAGGTTGAGTGGCAGAGATGGACCAAGTGTCCTGATTCTCTTTCTACTCAAGGCGGAGCAGTGGAAAAGAAGGTGTGGTACTGTTTCCTCTTCATTTTATAGTCATGGTAAGTGATGCCTAGGCGTGCTGCTTGTCTGTCAATAAGACAGTGACCCGCGAGGGTCCCCATCAGAAGTGATATGTGGTCCACTCTGTGACGTAAAAGTGTGTTAATACGTTTTTGGTTGAATGTTGGAAAGGTTTTTTTCACCGATTCGTACCGAGACGTAGTGTTTTAGATTTTGTGTGAAGCTTATATGGCGCATCACTATCGTGCTCTTCTCTGAAAGGAGCTCGATGGTGGTACCTATTCTAGCTAGTTTGTCTGATGTTCAGGTACCCATATAAGGTGTATATAATGTCGTGCGATCTCATTCAGAGATAAACGACATTCGGTAAGTGTTTTTGCATTGTTGGTATGTGAGTCAAGTGCTTAAAGGGCGGCTGGTAAATGTAACTGGCGCTAGCTTTTCTGTGGGGATGGATTTCCCAATCATGTCGGCTTGTGGTATACAGTAGTCTGTAATTATTGGTATAACCTCTTGGTCTTCAAGTATGATTGAGTGTTCCGTATTGCCCGCATTCCAGGCATCAGATTCCCGTAGTCTTAGGGCTGTTGTGATAGCCAGTTGTTTTGCTACAAGGTCTAGTTGTTGAAGGTGAAAAATAGTAATAAGCGCTTTCGTTGGTGTTGTTCGGAGAGCTCCGCTATTTTATACCTCCGCACTTCTCTGTACTTTATGGAGATCGTTCAGGATTGATTGTTTCCCGAGTAGTGGCCACTATACTGAGTAGAGTAGTATGGGACGTACAACGGCTGTGTTCTGTTACTAATTGAAAAGGACATAACACTTTTTTTGACATTATTTTTTGACTCTTTGGATAAGCTCTCTTCATAATTTAAGGGAAATATGTTCTAAATGTATGGCAACTCTGAGACTACGGATATAGTATGCATGTGACATGACAAAACGCTCACGGACATAAAGCCCATGTGAATAATTTCGATCACTACTTTCAACTATATATCCAAATTGTTCTGGGCCTTTTGAACGGACATAAAGCCCATGGGTGTAATGCCCGTATTCAAATTTAAGTGACTTTGAAAACACAGTGCTGAATATAAAATTTAACAAATTTATGCTTTCCACAGAGTGTTTACAATTTGACACCTTTATAATGGACATAAAAATTCTGTCCCATTTTGGGCACTTGAGCCACGGTCACACCGGCAGGGCTGAAAAGGCACTAATAGCAGGTTTGCAGTGTGTCTGCACTCTGCTGTTTATTAGTGGTATTCATTAATGCAATTTAGATTTGGTTTAGATTTCGTTTAAGGCTTTAACATTGATTTGATTGAGGCTCGTGAACAGCTGTTAGTGAGAAAGAACATCTGACTGACAAGGAAACAAAGCAAATTATCTGGGAGGCTTATGAGCAAAAATGCAGTCAAAGGCGGGTTTCTCTCCGTAAATACAAATAAAATTCGAAATTCGCGTCTTTTGGAAATGAATGAGAAGTGAAACTTTATTTGAATATTAATTGACTCTAATCGCCTGAACAGGTTGCGATGCGGTGACTCCATTTTAGTCTCTACTTTGATAACCTCCTCGGCCACAGCGCCTCCCACAACAGCAACGGCTGGGGATATCTGAGCAAAGAGTACGTCAACTTTACGAGAGTAAATCATCACGGGATGGTCTGTACCAGTTAAAGTCCCTAGTTTTGTAACTGGGATCGCTTTGATGGTAAGATCGAAATTGCTGAAGAATCCGAAGCACAACTATGTCTGGACCATTGCGTTTCAACTTGCGCTGGTAGCGCAGTCACATCTAAGTCCAGCCATGCCGAAAAGGCTGGATACTGCACTTTACGTTGCAGTGCTTGGACACCGTTTCGTAGTTAACCTTCTCCTTGGGTTTTGAGATTATCTTGTACTTGAGGGTCTCGCGCGCAGCCCGGGAAAAGTCTTCCTCTGTGACCAGCCTGTCGCTGCTTTTGCTATTCCAAGCATTTTTGACTCTGTCCACTTTAGGCCGCTGATATGCAATTTAAAGCGCCATATTTCTGGCTATAATTTCAGAGTTTTTATTAAACTGGGCAAAAAGTCCGACGAGATGTGGGCCTTTTTTTCGAATATATTGTGGACATAAGGCCCATAAGTTTGGTTAGGTTAGGTTGCAATGGTTAGAATAGGAGAATCCTATTTCTTTACTTAGGCCAATAAAGGCCCGTTGTGTTACCATATAACCCTTTCTACGCTGTCATCGTAGAGGAAGGGTCTTCCCCGTAGGCCCATAACATTTATAATTTTAATTTCGATGCATACTACGATTAATTTTGATATGGGCCTTTTGTCCGTGGGCGTTTTGTCATGTCCACAGTATGCAATGCTTTTGAAAGGGAATGATTCAGAATTATATTTATTTTCTATTTGGCTTATTACAAGATTATAAGAATGAATACAATTCTTGTGCTGTCTTTTATTTGGGAAGGATATTGATGACAGATCCATGGGATATGTCATTAAGATCAATGTGATATTTGAAAGGTTATAATTAAAAGATTCATGGAATATGCCATCAAATGGATATTAATAAAAGATCAAATGGATATTTCATGGAGATCAAATTGATATGAAAAAAAAAAATTTTGCAACAGCTCAAATAGATGGTTCTTAAATATCCTATATTTATTTTAATATCCATTTTTCAAAATAAAGTCGACTTCGAAAAGAACCAATAGATCCGAAGAAGGATAGTTAACTACCAGTCCAAATGGATAGCGAGAAATAATATAGATCCTTGATATAACTTACGTTAAATAAGAAAAGTATCCCTGCAAGTGTAGTATCTGCGCCAGCTCATTCATGATGCGCTGCCCATCGTACCAGCTGTCGATTCTGCAAAGATAAGACACCTTAGCTTGACTCTACGGAATCTCTCTAGCCCTGGTTATACTCACGGGTTCTTAACGAACACATGCGCATATTCAGTGTCTACGGTGTGCGGCGCATGATCCTCGGCCGAGTGCTGCTGCTGCTGTTGCTCCTTCATCTCCTTCTTCTTCTTGTGTGCATCGTCCTCAGCGCTGCCCTTGATGTGAGCGGGCAGCACCTCCTTGTTGCCAGTGTTCAGTTGATTGCTCACCTCAGCGGGTGCCGGTGCAGGTGGTCCCAGCTGTGGCCCAGGCTTCTTCACATCCAATCGCTCGTGTCGGGCAAAGCCCAACATATTGGCCAGCATGTGCTCCTGCGGCATCATTAGAAGACCACCCTCGGTGTACACTCGCTGGTTGGGGGTCTGGCGGGGAAAAGCATTGGAGGCCAGCATGGCCTCCTCCTGCAGTGGTGTCAGCGAGTTACGCAACAGACCCGACTCAAAGGCCAGCTCCTGCTGCTCCTTAACAGGTGGTCGTCGCTTGGACATCTCTGCTGGCTGATCCTCTTGCCTGGTGGCCAGTTCGCGGAAGTAGGAATGTTTGGGGAACCGCTTGAGGGGAGCAAAATTGTCGGGTATGTACAGCTCACTGGATTCGTTCACATCCTCGGGCACATAGACAGGAGCCTTTTCCGCTTCCTCCTGCTGCTCCACCATGGACTCTAGCTGGTCCATGGCATTACCCGTCTTGCGTTGATAGGGTTGCGGATCGGGTTCGGATTCGGCCAGGATTTGATAGAGCTCTTGTCGTTCCTGTTGCTCATCCAAACGGGCTTGCTGCTCTCGCTCCAAACGCTGTCGTTCAGTGTCCAGAAAGACATCCATTACACTGGGAGTCTCCAATTGGGCCCCCTGTGCTCCACGACTCAAGCCATCATGTTTGCCAAAATGCTCCAGTTCACCGGGATCATGACGCAAGCGTCGACGATCCTGCAGCTGCAGTTGATAGAGTATGCTATTGAGGCCATCATCGCTGTCCGCATCCAAATCCGGTGACTGTTTCTTGTGGAGAGAGGGATAGAGCTGACTAATGGGCTGTTCGTAGTAGTCCATTTCCGCCGGCTCGGCGGTCTCGGGTGGTGTAAAGCGGACATAGGCCAAAGCACTGGCTGGATCCCCGAATTCTGGGGGAACGGGAGCCAAATTGGCGCATAGATTGGGCGGCAGCTGTTGTTGTCGCTGCAGTGAGAAGAGAGAACCCTGAATGCGACACTGCACATACGGATGATCCCAGCCTAAGCCCGCGCCCTGGAGCTCCTCCAGCATGGTGGCCAACAAACGAGACTGGTCCTCGGTGAGGGGTGTCCTGGAAGTAAAAGGGAATAGAGTTAGGGCTGGGAGTGGAGGCTTGCAGGTGAGGAGATAATTACTTCTCAATGTCCTCAACATCGACACCGGTGGTGGGAATGCACTTGCCGAAGATGTTATCTGAAAATGGAATAAAAATAAAAGATTTTAGAGACAGACAGAGAAAGAAGAGACAATACCTAGATCAGAGATTGACGCGCCTGGCCCGCAGGGGCCGTACACGATACTAGCCTAACGCATGCCGTTGCTTATGTCAAAATTTTCTCTTACCTATTTTGGCTAAAAATTTAACTTAATCTTACAATTATATTAAAAACAGATTAAGCTTAAGGTCTCATCCCATCTCAAACCCACTCTCCCAGACTCAGCACCTTTTTTTTTGGGGTTTTTATTACAATTTACGAGCATTTAAATGCATATCCTTGCGGCTTGTCTCGCACGTAATTTGCATAATGTAAATTCTTTTCATGACTGCAGTCCGCAAATGTGTGTGTTCCCTTTGCCCCTCTCCCATTACATGTCTCCCCCCCCCCTCCCATTTTTTTTTAAGGTCAACCATTTCCCTGCAAATTTTCGCCATTTTTCGCAGCAGCTGTTTTCCAATTGTTCTCGTGCTTTGTCCCTTCTAGAGTTCTCCACACGCAGCCCCCCCACTGTGCTTACATAAGTAATTGAGTGTGTTCTCGATAATGCACTGGCACTCCTCCCTTAACCTCATCCCCCTACTCAACCAGTCATTTGTTTCACCGAGTGGCATTGAAGCGCATTGCAAATACCAGAGCTAAAGTTGACCCACAAATGGTTTGTGTCTAGGGTACCTTTTTTGGTAACAGTTCAGCGCAAGAGAAATGGCCATGCGAACTCGTCTTGTGTTTCTGGTTTTGGCCTGCAATTTGTGCACTTAAGGCAATTGCAGTCATTCCATTAATCCAATGTTTGAAGTTTGAAGTTTGGGTAGGGCAATCATTGTGAGGTGAGCAGTCCATATTTTTAAAGTGAATTGAACAGGTCGTTTTCAGTGGACACTCTTAAGGGCGTCCCTCTTGAGAACCGCTCGTCCGATTTTTATAATTTCTTCGGCAAATCGATACATATTGCTAATAACTAATAATCTCTAGAAGGTACGAATCATCTAACTGTGGGAGATATGACTTTTTTTCCAAATTGCGGTGGCCAGTCACACCCAGAGTAGGAATTCCCGACTGGAGCCCGACATCTTACTTCTATCCCTCCCGGAACGAGACACTGGGAACCAGGTACGACCCCACAGAAGGAGCAAGACGATCGGAACCAACCCGGAGCCCAGGCAAACATTGTACCCCAGCACATTTCGCCTAACCCCTAGAGTTAATATTAGAATATCCTATAAAACAAAAGGAATATCCTGCTATAAAAACCCAAAAGGAAACACATTGAAATGTCGCGGCAGGGTGTTTAGGGAATTTTTAGTACAGTAACCACGACTAAAAAAAATCATAAATTTCTTAACCCGCTAAAAGAAATCATAAATTTCTGTAACCCTGGACTGGGCGAGCACTATCTTGGCCAGAGCTCATTAGCAGTCAGAGAAGTGTGGCGCCCGAGCAGGGAGTTTAGGGAATTTTTGTACAGTAACCACGACTAAAAGAAATCATAAATTTCTGTAACCCTGGACTCGGCGAGCACTATCCTCGCCAGAGTTCGTTAGCAGTCAGAGAAGTGTGGCGCCCGAGCAGGGACATTATACAGTTTCAGGTATGACGGTAACCGAGGTTTGATGGTTGAGGGTCCTGAGTTACCCGCGTACCAGGCTTCAGACTCTCTAAATATTAGTTTAGAAATCAAGTCCTGAGGAAGAAGATTGAATAAGGTGTCAAGTGCCTTAGTTGGGGTGGTTCGGAGGGCGCCGCTCACACATATGAACTTCAGCACTTCTCTGTACTTTGTGTAAAGTACTCAAGACTGACGGTTTCCCGAGTGCTGGCCACCATTCTAAAACTTCGTAGAGCAATATGGGACGTACCATGGCTGTGTAAAGCCAGTGAACTATTTCTGGGGAAAACCCCAAGAGGGCAATGGATGCCTTCTTTACTCGCTCAGTAATATTGGCAAGCCAGATTAGTATCCTGTTCAGTACAACGCCCAGGTACTTTTGTTATATTGTTTAGTTTGGGAGGGAAAAGATCTGGGAACTTTGAATCTCTGCTTGAAGAGAACAAGTTTCGTCTTTTTCGGATTTACACCCAGGCAGCAGAAAGACGCCCACTCAGAAAGTGTCCCCATTTCGGTCTGTTAGGTCCAGATAAGTCGCGCCCCCTTAGGCCACATGGGCCCGTTGCGATGCCATTTGTTCCCTGTTAACCCTTTAATCCCATGGGGGTGGGTCAATACTAAACCATTGTGTGGACAGAATAAAATGTAGTAGAGCTGGGATCTCTAATTGGTTAAGAAGGGTTGATCCAGGATCCTAAGTGTCCTCCTACTCAGAGCGGGGCAGTGGCACAGAAGGTGTTGTGCCGTTTCCTCCTCTTCTTCATATCTGCAACTTCTACAGAAGTCGTGGTGAGTTACACCTAGGCGTGCTGCGTGACAGTGACCCGTTGGGGATCATACCAGAAGTGCTATGTGTTCCTTCATGCTCTTCTCTGAAAGGAGCTCGATAGTTGAGCCTAGTCTGACCAGTTTGTCCGCAGACTCATTTCCTTCTATGTTGCGGCACCCATATCAGGTGAATAATAGGCGGCCAATCTCATTAAGGGATAAGCGACATTCAGTTAGCGTTTTATAGTTATTTGTATGTGAGTCAAGTGCCTTCAGGGTCGCTTGACTATCCGAGTAGATAAATACGTCTCCTTCTTTGACCTTAAGGGGCCGCGCACACATGCAGCTGAAATGTGAACTGACGGCAGAGCCGAAAGCTTTACTGACAACAGAATTTGATTCAGCACATCTACAATTTTAAAGCTGCGCACACATGTGGCTGATCCGCGGCGAAGTTTTTATACACTTGCAAATGTTTTAATATACAAAATGTTCTTAAAACATGCCCAAGCCATTTATAAAGTGAGCACAAAACGTTCATAATATGACACCAACTGTAAACGGTTCAAGAAAAAAGCGGGGAAGATTTCGGTAGATTTCGGTAGATTTAAAACGAATTTTTTCTGAGTGTGGTAGGTTGATTTTATCAACTATGGGACTCGAGCAGATTCGATGTTTAAGTCAGGAACGGAAAAGTATTAAAATGTATTACAACTTGACTTCATGACAGCCACTCTTCAATTAGTATTTAAGTTAAATTCGCTTTTCCTTTTCCAACTTTTCACTTCTCTTGCCCCCATTCACCATCTTCTACTGTTCCTTCACTGTTTACCCAATGTTAACCTCCGTTAACCCCCTGTTAACCCACCGTTAACACACTGTTTTGATGCCATCTACTTCATCCTCATAGATTTCAAAACCATCTATTATTAGAAATATTTGAAATCAAAAAACTGCTGCTAAAAAAACAATTTGAAATGTTAATGTGTCTTTTATGTGCAAGACAATTGCAGACATTGCCGTAGAGACGGATGCGCATACTAATTCTCCTAGCTCTTTGCTTAAGCTAAGTTCACACAAGCAAATAATTTGGACAAATTTTGGCTAAAACAGCCATAATTAAAGATTTTAAAAGATTTAAAACTAAAACTATGGTTCTAAACGTTAAAAATCTGATCAAATATGCCCGGAAAATTGCACATTTTCATCAAAATTTGTCCAAATTATTTGCCTGTGTGAACTTTAGGTTTATACTGATTGATGAGTTCATAGTAACAAATCGTTCCATAACAAAAAACATTCTCCTACTATGACATACCAGTGAACTGGAACATGAGAGTTGCTGCCAACTTACTGTTAATATCCAGCCCTCCCGGTGTGACTGCGGCGCAAATTCCCAAATTACCAACCAATTGCACAAAAATCACGTAGTTGAGAAATCTAGGTGGATTTCGAATTAAGCAAAAACAGGAATTGGAGAAAACGGCCCTTAAAAACCAATCTTACCCCCCTTTAAACCCACTGTTGACCCACTGTTAACTCACTGTTAAGCCACTGTTAATCCACTGTTAACCCACTATTAACACGCTGTTAACTCACTGTTCCATCCTCAACTCATCTTCCCACAAACATACGCACAACCCACCAGCTGCTACGGCAAATAGAAAAGGCTTCTAAGTAGAAACAAAAGCATGGCCAATGAAATCTGTCGAAAATTAGCGTTTTCTTGTTTTAGCCCCACAGTCAAACGTTCGTAAAAGAGATTAACTCATAAAATCTTTTATTCTAGTAAATTCATTGCATTTTCAAAGCATGTTGCACTTCGTGTCTCTTATCGCTATCGTCTTATCTTAAACGTTTTAATTGGCCATTTTACTCTTGCAAATTTAGACTACAATACAACTTGACCAACTTA
>JAEIFU010004094.1:0-19770 GCA_018904235.1 Lordiphosa stackelbergi | reverse complement strand
TTCCATTCATCTAATTTAACAATCAAGGACACTTTGTGGGAGTAATCCATCCATATTGAAGCATTATGTATGCTGGTACTAAGCGGAAATGTGTAAGCCAATTGAATTTAAGTGGTTATAATCAGAAAGCTCTGTGAATTATTCAATATTTTAAAGGGTTAACTTACAGCGTTGTGTTTGTTAACCCTTCTTTGGGAGTTGGTGAAATCGGCAACGAAAACGAAAGAAGGAGAAGCCAGAGGGGCCACACAATAATTGTTGTTGATTGTGGATATAACAACAATAACGTGACGGAATCTGCGCGCTTCGTGTCAATGGCCAGACAATGGATTGATTGTTAATTCCCAAAGTGGAAAAAAACTAGTTTTATCTTTCAACTCGAAGGTAAACAAGGTGAAAAGAGCGAAAAACAGGGAAGGTGGCCGAAGGTTTATTTATAAAATGAGCTAAATAAACACACAAACAAATAACAGCAAATTTCTAAACACAGCACAGAGCAAACGCCACCATAACGGCACAATTAAAAATTACAATCATCAGTAGTACACAAATGTGTTAAAATAGCTTTTATCTAACATTTAATTTAAGTTTATAAGCGTTTTCTTACCGGCAAACAATTTCGCTTGCTGCGCTTTCCAACTACCACCAATCAGCTGTTGACAACAGTGTTGCCAGTTTGGCCATTTTTCTCCACAGATCTAGCTATTTTATAAGAAAGAAAATTTAAAAATATGCAGTCTTTTGTAAATCGCCAGGCTAAAATATTTAAGTGTACTGATTTTTACCTATTTTGAATTGAACTTTGCTAATTTTGGCATTTTTGGCTATAACACCGCTATCGATACACTATCGATATGCTCTCAGTCCTTAACCAACACTCTTATCGAACTATCGTTGGCATTTATTGAAAAAAAAAAACATTGATTTATTTATTCTACATTTATACACATATATACTTATGTACAACAACTCAAAATTCTAAAAAAAATAAATATATATAACAATTCGATTGTGCAGCCGCTATCTTGTCTCTTGTCGCTCCCATTTGCTCGTTGTGCAACACTGTCCAACAATCAAGCATTAACCCACACTGGCGTCTACATTTACCTTTTTAATGGTTTTTACGCGATTTATAAACAATTTCCATTCAACAATATTGGTTCAAAGCCAGGGCCGGTGCTAAAAGCGCTATCCAAGAAGAAGCAGCGCATTAAGGGCCAAGCAGGAAGAACATATATTTCCCCCCTTCATTAAAATTTCACATCAGGCGACGCCGGGGACGGGCGCTTATTGTTGATTGTATTGAACGGAGCTAGCTAACATTTTGTAATATGAAATGGGTAAGTGCCAGGCAAAAGCAGACGGGAAAATTATTATAGATTTTCCATTTGCCAGTACCGAGCTGAAAGGTTTCCCCCTCTTTCCAAAAAAAACCGCGACCCACACCCGCCCCCCTCTCCCTATTCATGGCCTTGACATGTATTGCAACGGTGCATGTGCATTGAGCAGTTGTAAGAAAAAAAGACAGAGAGAGAGAGAGCGAGTTCGCACTATTCTAACTGTTTCTTTTGATTTTTGATTGTCATCCAAGCAAAATGGGGATGCACATGTGTGACACTAGTCCTCGACCTTAGACTACCCTGTAAATAATAGAAATCAGTTTTGCTAATGGTTGCAAAATGTTACGAAAAGATTCACTAGAGCAGCGATGGCCAAGACCAAACTATAAATTAATTCGCTGTAAGCAAAATCACAGAATCCCTTAAATATGTCATGAATTTCCAATGACCTATGTCAATCACTTCGTTGTGAAGTCTTGGCAACTCTCATTAAGAAGGAGAACCATATTTAGCCTAATATTACTTAAATCTTAAACAGATCCAACCAGAGATGAAAGCGTCCTTCATCCACATCCTACACAAAATTTGTAATTCAATTCCGTCCCAATTTCGCCATTCAATTCAGTCCTGTTTCCTTGATTTCTAGCTTTTCCTAGCTAGCTTTTCCACCACAACTTTGTTCCCGTTCCAAGCTTTCCATTTCTGTCCATTCCTGATCTCGGCCTCAAGTTTTAAGATCTTTTTCTATCAGCTACCCATCTGCTATCAGTGCATATTCTCTATAGGTTGTCTGTCTGTGGTTTCTAGGCTTACTCCTCGCCCAGTTCACGAATCCATTCCCCATTTGGGCTGCATATTGGTCAATGGTTTTGATCTGTAAACTGTGAAGAAGGTTTTAGGTCTACGTTGTTCAAGTTTTTACCATTTCTTCTACCTGGAATCTGAGTCTCTTTCCTCCTCCCTTTGAACTCTCCCCACTGACAGTCGCTTTCCATCCCAGATTAACTACAACTACCACATCGACTCTTTCTGTAAGCCTTCAAAAGTCAAGTCAAGTTATTCCACAATTCTCTTGCAGCAGCCCTTATTGCTCTGAGCTCATAGAGAAACCAAATACCTAAAGTATCTAATTCTAAAAATTTATACATAATATCAAAAAGAGAACTTGTGTGTGTTGCTTAAGGCTTCAGGCTTAGGGCAGTGGGAAGAGCTGGCTGAAGCGGCACCAGCACCGCAGCGGCAGCAACAACAGGCGACGTCCGGCGACGATGTAAGTAGCGCCCCGTGTTTATCTCTCCCACAAACCACAAACCAAAAAAAAAATAAAAATAATCAGCAATTTTCAAAAAAATTAAATTCAAAAAATCAACGTTCATTTTTACCTGCGTCTTTTTTTGTTTTAAATTATTGTTTTTCTTTCTGTAGCAGCAGCAAAATTCTGTAGCACCTTCTAACTGCAAAATTGGCCCAAAAATTTTCAACTTGTGTTTAGTTTCGCCTCAAGTGTTTTTTAACCAATTGGTCCGGCTATTATGTAATTAGTTTATGTTGCTAACACTGCCACAAATATACACGCACACACACAATACATTACATTACATACAGAACAGGGAGAACTGTGTTCAACAATCAATATTCCAAAAAAAAAAAAAACAAAAATCCTTAACTCGAAGATTCATCGGAGCCAAATTTAGGTGGCTCTTTTGAATCTTAATAATCTGTGAGTAATTTCTGTACTCCAAACCCAATTTTGGCAGGTGACGAAATCGATATAGAGTTATTAAAAAATCTAAAAGTACCTAAAAATATTAATCTATCTGGTTCAGACCAGGTTGTATCGGCTTAATATAGGCTTAACTTCATATTTCTGTTTTAAAACGGGATACGATACGGCTTAAAAGTATTTTGGGTCTAGTTTTAAAATGTTGTATTGGGTTCGAAAGAAAGTCAAGTCGGATTTTTCAATAGGATTGAGTTAGTCTCAACTTGTTTTGGTGCCTTAGAACCGAACATTTAAACTTCTAGCGGTAACTCTTACACAGCCAAAAAAGCATAGAATGCAGAACTAAGTCTTTTCGGCAGCTGCTTCCCAAAACTGATAAGAACGCGATCCGTGCTCGAACAAAAGTATGCAGGAATGTAGGTTAAGATGCTACCAAGGCATCCACGAAAAGAAAGATACCTTTTCTAATAAAAAGAGGAGAGTCTGAGCTAATCTCCCTACTAACTCTTTAAAACAAAATAGATACGGAAAATAGCATAGAGAAGCTAAAACGATGTAAGCTGGTTGTTATACCCTGGCAAAGGATGTTATAATTTCGCCCTGAAGTTAGAACGCAAAGAAATATTTATTTCCGACCGGAACTGAGTGGATTTAGCTTTGTCCGTCCGTCTGTCTCTGTTCTAACGTAAACGATTCTCCCAGTTTTAAAAGTATTATGCTGTAATTTTTGACTTACCTTTCTGCTGGTAAAATTAGGGGAAGAATGCGGCGTAAATGCTAGTGTGGCCACTGTAAAACGAATTATTCGAAGCGCCAAACACTTGAAGAGATTGAAAATAAAAAATAAAAAACCTGGGAGAGGGTAGGTTGAGAAAAACGTTTTTAAAACCATCCGAACAACGGCACTCAGAGTAACTCAACGATGCTCGAAAGGGAAGCACGACTTGCTCGAAACATTTGCTCATACGGGGAAGACGGTGGAGTGTCTTCTCCGACGAAAAGAAGTTCAACCTCAATGATCCGGTCCACCTATATGGCTATAATTACTATATCCACGATATACGAAAGGAAGAATGTTTTTTAAGTCGTCATCACTTATGTGGAGGTGGAGTAATGGTGTAGGGAGCAATATCGTTTTATGGAACATGCGAGCTCCAATTTGTCACCTCGAAGATGAATGCAAATGTGTACAAGACTGTGTTCCAAAAGGCTTTTCCCGAGTTCTCGGAGATTTATGGTCATATTCCATGGACGTACCAACATGACAACGCCCCCATCCATACCGCTCGGTTGGTAAAACTGTGGATTAAAGATCAAGACGTCAAATTGCCTTACTCCTCTGACGTTAACATTATCGAGAACATTTGGGGACTTTTGTCCAGGAGAGTATACGAAGGAGGAAGACAATTTAGTGACTCTGGGACCCTAGTTGAAGAAATAAAAAGGTTGGAAAAACCAAATGAAATTGAAAAATAACGGAAAGCTAACTTCGGCTCGACCCAAGTTTATATACCCAAAGCGGGGGGGGTTTAACCCCAAAACACCCCCCTGGTGGGCCCCTGGGCTTTGAGCATGATTTTTATATGGCAGCTATACGATATATTCATTCGATTTTGATCAAGATTTCTAAAATTGTGTTGAGACAGATAATATTTATAACTGAAACGTACAAACACGCTACCATTGAAAACAAAAAAGTTTTTCTCACTAAAACTATTTTTTCGACCGATCATTCCTATGGCAGCCATATGCTATATTCATCCGATTTGGATCAGACTTGACAGAATTATGTGTTAGTATATCATATTGACCAGTAACGAGTTTGGGAGCGATAGCATTGAAAACAAAAAAGTTTTTCATACTAAAACTTTTTTTCAGATCTATTTTTGTAAGGTAGCTATACTATATAGTTGCCCGATTTGCATAAAATTTTCTGACATTATGTGAAAGCATAAAAAACTTATAAATACGAGGTTTGGTAGCGACAGCATTGAAAACAAAAAAGTATTTCTCACTAAAACTACTTTTTCAACCGATCGTTCCAATGCCAGCTATATGCTATAGTCATCCGACAGGCCAGTTCCGACAAATGTGCAGCGTATTTGTACCAAATGACTTCGTGCAAAGTTTGGTTACGATAGCTTTAAAACTGACGGAGGAGACGACCACTTTATGTGGTCGGAGATGCTTCCTTCTGTGCGTTACAAACATCCGGACAATTTTAATATACCCTCCAAGGGAATAAAAATATTATGGTTCCTTACCAAACCGTATGTTTGAAATAATTAAGAACAAGGGTGGGCATACCAAATACTAAATAATGCTAAAACAGTGTCCTTTATTATTTAAGTTACCCAGTGCCTTGAAATTTTGCATTTTATACTTTTGTTTAATAGTTTTAGTGGTCAAACCTATTCAGTTTGAGCCAAAAAAAATGGAGATTTTTTGTTGTGTTTGAAAAAATAATAAAAATTATATAAAAACAAAACTAACAGAACAGACTTTTTGCTATTTCAAAAATGACTGATTTCTTTATACAACAAAATTTATTTCGCTCAAATCGGAGTGCTTGTTAAGGAGATACAACGTTTCAAACCTAAAAAAAAAGTCAAACCTATTCAGTTGAGGGCACTGTATGTCAGAACCGACCGGATCGGATGATTATATTTTATAGCTGCTCTAAGAACCATAGGTCGGAAAGTGTGTCTCAGTGAAAAAAACCTAATTATAAACTAATCTATACATATATATGAAAGTGAAATTATGTTTGTATGTATGTTTGGTCCTTATGGGCGTAAAAACCGCTGAACCTATCTTCACTTCTATATCTCAAGTCTGTGAATGGTCCAAAAACAGCGAAATTTGCACAATTATTATAAGAGTTTTTATGAAAGCGCTTTCACGCACAAATGGCTGAAAAGATTTTAATATAATTTGGGGCAACTGCCTGTGCAACCTAGAGTTGAACATAGGCTATATTTGTTGACGTATCTATTCAGGCAGATATGTGACTCGTCACTGAAAAAATTTTTGCGCGAAAACAGCGGATCTTCATTGAGCTGTTGCAGAGCCCATTAAATGAAATTCAAGCGCAAATTCAAGTCTGGCGATTATTTGTCAAACAATCCTTAACAAAAAATACTCGCGAACCACACAGTCTGCAGCTCTCAGCGTAGAACAGAGAGCTGGGGCTCACGAGCCGAGAGCGGCTTTTTGTATAAATGTTAAGCAGTTGGACAATTTCATTAGCCAGATATAAATGTATCGCACCAAGTCGATAATTTGACGGCGGCTATCGACATACCACATTCATTTCTGTGAAACATAAATTTACCGCACACAAAATTTGCGAGTGTGAACAGTAAGCCAAATTCAATTGAAACTTTCGAAGTGTCGACAAATTCGATTAAAATTTATTTGACGTGTGTGTGAACACCAAGACAAATTCGAATACAAATCAGTCAAACTCCGCAATGACAGTTTATGTAAATTAATTTGACTGTGTGAACTTAGCTTAAGACACCAGATACGAGTTATATCTGGAAAAAGAATATTAAAAAAATAACCCACAATCAGCCTTTATTAAAGGCTTTTAAACCATTGATTAAAAACGTAACCTTTAACCGCTAAAAACACTTTTAAATTTGTCCCCGAAAGCGTTTCCGAAAAACATTTTTCGTGTTTTGTTTTAGAAAAGTTTTGGACAAAATCATAACTTAATGACCTAGATCCCGCTAAAGAGTTCTACGATTTATAATCAAAAGGTCACTAAAACAATCACTTTGTGATTTTTAACATTTATTAACATAACCGGTTATCAGTGTTGAAAATGAAACAAATATACGGATTAATTTCGCGTTTTATCTACTAGAAAAAATTTCTATAATCGTAAACTGTTGCTGACGCGCACAAAGAAAAGAGCGAACGAGAAAGAGTGAATGCAGCTAACCAAATTCTTTACCCTTCTCATCTTTCCTTTGGCATATGTGATATTACAGTGGATGATGGCTATTTTATGCATGAGTTCGTCTCAAATTTGGCAGCAGCATGTTCTGATTATTTTTCTGTAATTTTCGGTGTGGGACAAGATTAGCGAAATTTTTACAGATTTAGCACAAGCAAAAGTTGTATCACCAAGAATGAAGAGCGAACTGTTGGTCTTTGGTGATTTTTATTCTATTAGGATTCAATGCTTATTTGAAATCGAAAACAACAACAATAGGCCGAACTTTTGTCTCACGAGTTAGAATTTAGAGAACCTAATCTGTTGCCTATTAGTTTTCATTTTATCGTTCTTAAACTCGATGTTTATTATATAAGTTTAAATTATAATACCTTATGTCTGCCATAGGACCGATCTGTCGGAAACTAGGTCTTTTTTTATTTGAATTCGGGGATTGCTCTCAAATAGATTCTCAAACTTTGGTCGACATACAACATTATATCGCGATCTGGATGTTTTACCACTGTGCGCCCAAATCAATATGCACACCAGCAGGTATCATGATCGACTGGTGGCCCACACAAACAGACTTGCCTCTGAATTGGCCACAAATAGGCTCCGAAGACGACTTAACCGACGACACCACTCTGACCTCTGGGTACACGGAAGGCGTCCCTCGGGCCGCCTGATCACCTTGACTTAAGTGTCCCCTTGGGACCAATCCTTACCTATAATGCACGCTGCTAGTTCCTCACCAGGAAGACAGCTTAGCCCCCAGGACCTGTGCTGCGTGCTAATTGTTATCCCAGGCGTTTGCCGTACTGTCTAAGCCCTGTAAAATATTAGTCCTTCTTGTTAACTATTTGTAAATAGATTAAGTTCTATGTACCAAATATTGCCAAAAATATCATTAAACCAAAAAAAAAAAAAACGAGAAAGGCAAAGCTAACTTCGTCTGTACCGAAGTTTTGATACACTTGAAATAGCTTGTCTCAACGGTTAGCGACTTCGACCAAACTTCGCAGATCAGCTTAAAAACATTACATATTACCCATGACCGTGTTTGAGAGCAGTAATATTGAGAACAAAAACTTTTTTCTTACTAAAACCCATTTTCCGAACGAACATTTGTATGGCAGCAACAAGAAGTAGTCATCCGATCCGGTCGGTTCCGACATATTAGCAGCGTGCAGTAAAAAGAAGACTCTGTGCAAAGTTTCAGCTCGATAGCTCCAAAACTGAGGGACTAGTTCGCGTAGAAACAGACAGACGGACAGACGGCGGGGGGTCAGGCGAACGACTCAGCTCGTCATGCTGATCAAGAATATATATACTTTATGTGGTGCACGGAGAAATGATTCCTTCTATGCATTACAAACTTCTGGGTAAAATTATAATACACTTTTTAAGTGTATAAAAAAAAAATTTTGAATAACGATAGGTCCAATTGTAAGAAAAATGTTTGATCTTAGTGTTCGCGTTCTTAATCTCCAATATTTCAGCATTTGCAAGGGCATAATAACTTCGAGAGAGAGATAAAGTTAGCTTAGCAGAGGCGGCCAAATGGAGAGGACAAAAAAGTGCGCTTGTGTTGGTGAACAAGAGAGCTCTCTCCAGACAACAGACGTTTTACTTGCTTTGCACTGTTCACCGATTCACACAACCATAACTTCGGCTCGCGTTTGCATAAAAACACGACTTACTTCGGCTCATATGAGCTGTGAATGGCCGCCTTTGTTCCAAAGGCATCTTCCATTGCCGCTTTTTACTTCAATGAAGTGAACGAGCATTTTCAAAATAACACCAAATCGGTTCGGCCTTCGGTTTACATACATAAATAAGCGCTTAGATTTGGATTGGCCGGTCATAAGAGGCTGATCTCAAACAAATCAAGGTAATGATTAATGAAAACCTTTGGAGAAGCTTAACATGTCACAAACAGCAGTAGAAAAATACCTAAGAAACGTTAAAAAGCTTGATACTTGGATATTTGATGACTTATATGAAACTCAACTAACTAAGCGTATAAGCATCTGCGATATATTGCTCAAACGTAACGAAAACGCGCCGGGATAGGAAAAATTGATTGTTTATAATAATGTTGAGATGAGCCGGCTCGGACCACTTCAATGGTTGATATTCACCATAGAAACTTAATTTTTTTTTTTAATGATAACTAGGAGAATATTTGGTACATAAAACTTAATCTATTTACAAATAGTTAACAAGACAGCACGGCAAACGCCTGGGATATGAACTTAACTCACATCACAGTACCTGGGGGTGAGCTGTCATCTTGCTAGTTAACCAGCAGAGGCAAATATTGGTAGGAAATAGTCCCAAAGGGACATTTATGAAAAATGATGAGGCGTCCCGAGGGACGACTTCCATGGACCCAGAGGTCAGAGGGATGTTGTCGGTTAAGGCGGCTTCTGACTCTGTTTGTAGCCTATTCAGGGGCAAGTCTATTGGAGTGGGCCACCAGTCGGTCGTGATACACGCTGGTATGCATGTTTATTTGGTGGCTTAATGTCACCACATCCAAATCGCGGTATAAAGTTGTATGCTTCACTTACCAGGGAGCATCTGTAATGCGCTGGCGTACTCGGCTTAGAGATTTTAGTTTCTTGAGTATAGTGGAGGTAGGCCGGCCCCAGGTATGATAATAGCCTTGCAAACAAGGATTTTTGGATCGCAACGAAAGTCCGCTGAAAGGCTTGAGAAGTTAATCGAGCTCCTTCGCCTTAGCTGCGACTGTAGCTGCTGCTCCTACCACATGAGCTTTCCAGGTAAAGCGGCGGTCCAGGAACTTAATGGAGAACTGGAAAGATGTCGTCCACTTTGAGTGACATCCATCCATCTTCATGTGTACACTGTACAGTCGTCGGCTATCCGAGTTGGACAATTGAAATAAAGCTGAAGCATCTTGTCTACGAAGACAACTCTCGACCGCATGCATCTTTGGTCACTTATCAGAATTTATAGCAGCTGAATTGGAAAGTGATGACACAATAAGCGCATAGCCCCGACTTTGCGCCAATAGATTCTCATTTAATTCGATTTCTTCAACTCGATTTTGAAATAGCTACCAAAAACCACTTGATACAGTTTTTTTCCTATAAGGATAAGAATTTCTTGGAGGCTCTAACCCAAACCACTGAAGCGAACAAAAACTTCGGTTCGCTTGGAATCTGAAACCATGTTGGTACCCAAGAAGATTAAACATTTCTGAAAACTTCTCAACCAAAGTAGTTATGATTATCGGCGGTTTGCAACAAAAGAAAATCTTTGTTAATCTTCAATAAATACCGACAATACATTCATTAATTTGACTACTTTCTCTCATCTTTCCCTTAAAAGAAGGTGGCCCACCGATTTGAACGTTTTCAAGTCAACTCCCTCCGTTTTGTACCTTGATTTCTTTAGTGGAATTTTTTTTTGGTGGGGTTTAAGTATCAAATTTAGGTCATCGGTAGAGTATTAAAACATTACAAAAATTGATTGCACAGACTACAAACTCTCCCATAAACACAAACACACACACACACAACACAATTTATCTACAATTAACCTGCTCAATTACTATGCCCAACTAATTCGATTCAATCCCTCACCCGCAGACAATGCCCTCGGCCATCAGTGGCGCGGCTCATGGCCAAGTGCATATACCCAGCAACGAGGAATGCGGTATACGAGACGTTTGGAAGCATAATCTGGAAGAGGAATTCCGTACTATTCGCAAAGTGGTGCAAAAGTATCATTATGTGGCCATGGATACAGAATTTCCGGGTGTGGTGGCACGACCCGTTGGAGAGTTTCGTTCCACAGCGGACTATCACTATCAGTTGCTGCGTTGCAATGTGGATTTGTTGAGGATCATACAGTTGGGATTGACCTTTATGGATGATGAGGGCAAAACGCCGCCCGGCTACTCCACCTGGCAGTTTAATTTCAAGTTTAATTTGAGGTAAGCCATCGAAAAATCAATGAAACTTTTCTGAATACCACTAATTTGGAATGTTTGTAGCGAGGATATGTATGCCCAGGACTCGATTGATTTACTGCAAAATTCTGGCATTCAATTTAAGAAGCACGAGGAGGACGGCATTGATCCCATTGAGTTTGCCGAATTGCTTATGAGCTCGGGCATTGTGCTGGTGGATAATATCAAATGGCTTTGCTTTCACTCTGGCTATGATTTTGGTTATCTACTGAAGCTGCTCACCGATCAAAACTTACCCGCCGATGAGGGTGACTTCTTCGAGCTGCTGCATATCTATTTTCCCAACATCTTCGACATCAAATATCTGATGAAGTCGTGCAAAAATCTAAAAGGTGGCCTGCAGGAGGTGGCCGATCAGCTGGAGCTGCGACGTGTTGGCCCCCAGCATCAGGCCGGCTCTGATGCCCTGCTAACGGGCATGGCGTTCTTCAAAATGCGTGAGGTACAGCAAACAAAAGATTTCCATATTGCCTCTGAAGACCCAGTTGCTATTTTCCCCTATCTGTTTGAGCACACCATGAGCTTGAAGCCATCTGCCAGCATGATCGAATTGCAGAGTAGCCCCATTGCGCCAACTCCCAGTGGTTGCGTGGGATACGCTAGCTCTTGTGATTGCAGTGGCGATAGCAGCTGGAGCGATGCCACCGTAGCAACAACAACAAGCAGCGAGGGCAGCCGTTATGGCACTGCTCTGGGTGCAATGACTCCAGCCATGACGGCTAATGTAAATGCTGAAAATGCCACGACTCTCAGCTTCTTCTTAAACATCTTTACTTCTTTATCGGGCACAACTTCCACAACACCTGGCCAAGAATCGCTGAACAGCAGTTCTAGCTCGGAGTGGCCTCAACTCTGATTCGGTTTTGCTCGTTGTTGTTGCTACCTTGCTCTCCTCATCCACGTACATACTTAGCTATTGATCTGTACATTATTAGATTTTAGTTTCTTCATATGCACCGCATGCAGTGCCTTCATCTAACCCTATATCACCCTCATCGAAGCGAATTGAATAGTTCCTATTTTTTTTTCTTTAGTTTAACCATGTGAAACATGTCTGTTAATTTTTATAGTTTATGAAAAACTAAACATAAAACAACAAAAAAAAAGAAAAAGAAAAAATGGATTCGAAATGGAAAATTAAATGATTTGAAATTAATTTTATTTTTCATTTTTGTTCATAATTTCTGGTTACGGGTCAACGCTTTTGGTCATCATATTTTTAATTCATGTTTTTTTTTTTTCTGGGATTTGGTTACAATTTTTCATTTTTCTAACTCATTTGCTTTCATTAACATCTAAAATGGGAATTATGTATATGTATCTAGTCACATTATTAAATTTAACCCGGACTTTAGTTTAGGTAATGGAAAATGAGGAAAATGTGTTATTAGAAAAACGGATCCGAAAGCTAGAAAATAACTTATATTTAATGTCTTTAAATTTATAAAACAAGAATTTGAACAAAATTTCAAACTGTTTTAGAAATTTAATTAACTAAATTGTCATCAAGTCGCTATAATCTCCGGGCCTATGCGCATTCGTTGTTGATTTGTGCATAGCACTCAACACAGCAACAACTTTGTATGTTTTTTAAAAACCTTCTCTCCCATGCCTCGTGCCAAATCGAACCCAATAACAACTACACTGGTCAACACACGTATTTTAACAAAACAATTTGATAAAAATCTTTTGAACAAAAAATCTTAAAGCTCCGAAATTTTGATCGGATAAGGCCTAATTCCAGATGACATAAAAATCAATTTTTATGTCGAAGTTCACATGAATAGAAACACTTCTGAACTGATTTAAAATCTAAATGCTATTGCAAAGCAGTCTTATTTGAATGAAGTATAGTACCGAAATAAATTTTTATGTCATCTGGAATCAGGCCATACAAGACTTCAGTAAGCTTAACAATAAAAATGTGCTAATTGGATTGGATATTCTCAGCACAGAACCTCAAATGCTAAGACAATGATTGAATCTACACAAATTTTTTACGCTGAACCCGAATATGGCTTTATACTGTAAAATTGACATAAAAATGCATAAAATGGATTATTTGAATATTTTCCATAAGAACAAAATTTGATTTTTCCAGCTATATTACTTATTTTTATCTGTAAAATGTAGTGCATACTTTAATCATTTCATAATTTTAATTTCGTAATTATTCAGCAAAATAATGCTGATTTGCATGCAAATTTTAATTTTTTTTAGTGTAGTCAGTGGATTTATAAAGCAATATTGCATATTTGGGTGCGATTACCTTAAAAACTAACTGGCGCTTATGAAAAGCACAAAAATGTAAATTGGTATGGTGCATTTTGTTGCTATTTTTTTATGTGAAACATCTTTAAATTCGGTACGGAAGATTTTAGTAAGAGTAAAATTTGATTTTGGCGTCACGTGACGCTGTGAAAGGGGAGGGAAAGTGACTAAACAGAGAAAAGGACTAAACAGTATTTAAACAGTGACTGAACAGTGACTAGGCAGTGACCAAACAAAGACAAAACAGTGACTGAACTTTTACTTTACAGTGACTTAACATTGACTATTCAGTGACAAACAAATGACTAAACAGTGACTTAACAATGACCAAACAGTGACTTAACAGTGACTTAACAGTAGCTGAACAGTGACTGAACTATTACTTAACAGTGCCTAACAATGACTAAATAGTGACTTAACAGTGACCAAACAGTGAACTAACAGTATTTAAACATCGAATAATCAGTGACTGAACAGTGACTTAACAGTGACAAAATAGTGAACAATTGAACAATTACTTAACAGTGTATTAACGCTGCTTATTAGTGAGTTATTTGGTGCTTTAACTCCCTTTTATTTTGCTTCTTTTTTCGCAAGATTCCCATTGCTGATTTATATACAATGGCCGTGTTCACCAGCACAAATCGATCTAGTTCAATTGTTGAAGTGAACGAATGTGAAGTGCGACTATGATTGCTAATTTTTGTGATTTTGGTTAAAATCAAAACGATAGCTTTCACGCATACCATTTTTATCTTAAAATTTCATCAAAGCGTTAAACATAAGCCAATTAACTTTTTTTATGGATGATGTTTGATGTATGGCGGTGAACGGGAATGATTTTAAAATTAATCCCTTATATTTTGCATTAAAGCCTCATGAGTGTTAACGACACTCACACCTTTTTTTTTGATGATTTAACTTGAATGTTTATGAAACAGTACTGTATGAGATTTTTTGGTGTACAATGTGAACAAACGCAACTTTTTAGGACTCACTAATTAAACATTAGAAAAGTGGACAAATTAATTATAAACCCAAATTTATTTTGTTTACCGAAAACCTTTACCTTTTTTTATTGGAACCAGTGGATCCGGAACGAAACTAAAATAGACCGTATCAAATCAAGTTCCGGAACCGGTAGTAGAACCTAGATTCGTTTCGGGATTACTACCTGATATAAACTTATGAAAATAAGCTAAAGTTCAACAAATAAATATTTAATTCAAATCTTACGAACGTTAATTCGGTACACGTAAACCAAACCAGAGTTATTTCAAAACAAAAACCAATCGAACCGAAATCCTCAAATGTCAAGTTCTTCTCTGTAAATGTTAGAATTATTTCGGTGTCTACGCGAATCATTGTTTTGTTCAGACCAGAAGTCCAACAGATGGCTTAAGTATTGAACCGAAATCCCTAATTGAAAACGTTTTGGTTTATAAATTGACGTATTGACAATATTTGGTATCGAACATCTCAGGCAATGGCTGTCGCGTGTCCTATTCCTTCCGTGTAGGGTTGGGCCGCTGGCGTTATTTTTTCGTACTAATTACTAATTCGTAATTCTAATTAAGAATGCTAAAATAAAACACTGCTAATTCTTTATTCCTAATTGGCATTGAAATAAAGAATGCCAATTTAAAATTCTGGATTGAAATTGAAATGAATTAATTTCAATTCGTATTCCTAATCTTGTATCATAGCAATTATAATTTAATTTTCACTGAAAATTCCAATGCTAAGTCACATGCATGTATTTTGAATTGGCATTATTTATTTCAAGGCCTATTCAGAATTCTCTATTAAAATTATTTGATTTGAATGACAATTCAGAATTACGTATTAAAATTACTTCATTTCAATATCAATTCAGAATTTCGAATTGGCATTGTGTTTTTTTCAAGGCCAATTCAGAAATTTTGATTTGAGTTACTTCTGTTCAAAGCCAATACAAAATATTTTCGTTGGAATTGAAATTTTGAGATGCCAATTAAAATTTTTTTGAATCATATTTAAAAATTTTTATGTTGGAATGGAGTTGGAATGATGGAATTTTGTTTAATTGTTGTAAATTTTCGTTTCGTATCTTCTAGTTTGCTATCAAAACGTTTGTAATCAGATGGCCCTACCAATACAATAAATTATAACTCAAGTTTAAGAATTTAAATTGGCGAAGTAACTGGAACACGCGATTCAGCCATCTCCAAGAATAGTTTTGTAAACCGAATCAGTGTCCAAAATTACTGTGTGTTAAAGTGAACTCAAATTTCCAGATGGGCTAAGATCTGAAAATTATCTTAAATGTTCATTTTCAATTTTGCAAGACTGTAAACAAACTCGATCAAGGTGCACGTATGTTCATGCAAAAAATTTGGGGTCTTTATCTCTTGTTTCGGGGTGCCACAGAAATCACTAGCAGATTTTCGTATAAACGCTTGTATTTTATATTAAAACTGCTCCAATTTACTATGTGAAGAGGCTTTTGTGAATTTCATATCCATGACGTAGGTTTGGGCAAGAATGTTTTTAGATGGATTCCAAACTTACCTCCCTTATACTTTTTTGAGACAGTTACTTAGCAAATACGTATTTTCTGGCCTGTAGTTAATTCCACTTTTAGGGCAACTTATAGAATTAATTGATAGAATTGATTCCTTTTCTCGCTTCTTCAAATACACCAAATTTGTCGGTTTAAAAAGCTTTGCTTGAATGAAAAGTAATTTCCAGTACATAAAGAGATTGGCCGTGTTCACCAGCACAAATCGATGACAAAAAAAATCGAATATGAAATGTTTGATGTATGCTGGTGAACAAGGTCAATTTTTGCTCATTTTGAAATTGTTAGTGAAGTTTGATTTGCATTTAAATCTTTAATTTTGTTAAATGTGTCGAGAATTTGGCAGTGGAAGCAAATAAGAAAAGCAATTCTCTCTCTATTCCGAATGTTTTAATTTTCAATCGATGCGGTCTACTACAAATTGTTTTTGAATACACAAATTTCAAACTTATTCCAAGCTTATAACAATTTTAAACAAAACCCGCTTAAGCCAATGTAAGACGATTTCTGTAATCGTTGGTAAATTCTTAAACTTTTATCTTCGAATGAAATTCCAGAGACAAAAGTCAAACAAGTGACAAACAAGGTGATCCGATATACGACATGGCACGGATGTTCTTTACAGTTTAAAATTTGATTTAAAATAACATAGCTGTGGCATAGCTGTCACAGTTTAATCAAGTCTTTCACTTTACTTTATTTAGACCACTTTTATTTCTAAGCTAATTCGTTTCCTTTATTTTGGAATTTTGATCATCGAAACGTATTTTAAAGTCGTTTTATTTCTTTTGTAATTTTTAAGCTCTTTCTTGGCACATATTTTTGTTGTGCACTGCATTTTGTGCATTATCAAGCGTAGCAAGTGCCTTCCGAATACCTTTAAGAGAAACCGCCAAACAAATCACAGAAAAACCAAAATGCGGAGCAAATTACACAGTTAGACCGATTAACCCAAGTGGTAAACCAAGAAAAAAAAAAAAAAAAAGAACAAATTACAATATACTTCTCAGCAACAACACGTAGCATCGGTAAACGGTATGTAATTTAACCTTTTCTTTGTCTTAGTCTTAGGCTTCATGTGATACGTTTTTGTAGTTTAGTTTTGCACTAACACTTCATGTCCTGCTTACCTACTAACACACTAAAAAACTTTCCACTTTTCCAGCAAAATAGCTTTACTTGAGTTGTCCTAATACATACTACATTTTTTGATCGACTCTCTTCTGCAGATGTTCTTTGAAGATAACATCGACCATGCCAAATATTCGGGACATTTATACGGCTTGGGTACCTCGTTTATTGTGAACGGCACCAACTTCCACGATAGTAATGGGGAAACGAATAGTGCCTCATGATTCAGCCTGTGCCTGATGAGCAATGTTGTGGTGCCAGATAAGAAATTCGAACAAGACGGAGGAGGAATAGGAGGAGCTACAACATCGGCGGCAGCAGCCACGGTTCAACCCAGCAAGATCATCGGCAGCCAATCGCTATCCACAGCAACGCTAACGCAATAATCAGCAATTACGTTAAATCAATCAGTTTTTGATTGCAAGTTTTTCAACAGAATTTCTACACCATTTTGTATGTAACAACCGCGCCCTCCTCCGTTTACTACAAATTATTCTAGTTGTTTTGTTTTGTTTTTTTTATTAAAATCCGTGAAAAAAAAAACAGAATACGTAATTGTACAACCCACAAAAACAAACAAAAACAGAAACAAAAAACAATTTCAATTTCTGCATGTCTTAAATGTGTTACGCGAATACAAAAACAAATTATAAAACTAAGATTAATATTGTAAGCCGTTTGGCACTATAGCATATTGTGTATTTGTATAAAAAAAAACCGAAAACAAAACAAAAACAATATATTTAAAAACTTTTTAAATTAGTGTAAACAATGCGAGTGTATTATTTAGATGTCGTTGGAATTTGCAGGGACCAGCTGAAAACTTGGGAAATCGTTGGAGCTAAGCTGCCAAGTGGAATTAGTTGCAATAAAGGCACAAGCTGTTATAAGGAGACAAAAATTGGATTATTTATGTTTCGGAAAAAATTCAACAATTATCGAAATGCCAAATTTACACGAGGGTGTAAATGAGGCAGATACCGAGGAAGACAAGGGTAACTACATCTGTGCCGATAGAATATATCTATACTTCTGTAGGCCCGACTGACTGACATATTAACAACCCACAGACAAAACTGCTTATCCAACAGATCAAAGATTTGGCACAGACCTTCATTTAGTTATGCAGGCGCGCACTAAGAAGGAAAATCTGGAAATTTTCAACGCGAAATACGTGAAAACGCCAAAGAAAGTTTGTAAGGGACACATGTAATGCTATGCTGATTTTCTAAGACCGCGAGAAAGTGAACGACTCTCTGAGTGACAGTATGTGCTGTGTAAAAAATAAAAACAAATAGCGATAAGCCTCATCCAATTAAATTAAATCTTATGGCACATTCTAAACACATCGATAGCTTTAAAAATATGTTCACGTATTTAAAAAAAAGAAGTTGGAATTTTACAAAGCCAAAACGGACTGTGGCGCTCAGATAATATTTTAGACTAAACTGTTTTTCTAAGAGCGCGAGAGAGAGTGAGCATGATGAATGGGGAAATAAACGGAAAAGCCAATTTGAATTAAATTATAATTGAAGATTGCTGATGCTGCTCTGAAATTCACATTCTTCAGTGGCAGGGACTATAATTCCGGAATATTTCCAGCGCCTAGAAAATTTCGTTGGTTCCTTTAAGACCGGAAGGACGAAACCACAATTTCTTAAAATCTTAGACCCGGACAAAGTCGGGGTTCAGCTAGTAGAATTAAAAAAGAATACAACGTTAATTATCTACGGTTGTGAGTTGTCAAAATTTGTGCTTAAACCACATGTTTTCATCCCTTCATATCTTAAAACTAACTATGTGCTGTATATAATAATTTGTCTTGGTCGTTGTGGAAGAGGTACACATAACCCAACGAAAGAGGGCTTATTACGTGTGGTGCATCCTGATAAATTTCAGCAACGCGTATATATTAAATGTTATTAGAAAGCAACACCCAGGCTAGGATTAAAATCTGTTTGAAAATGTACAAAATCCGCTGTCTAGTAATGGTAATTATATTTAGAGGTAAATCGTTGAAATTATTTTATTATTTATTTGACATTTAACGAAATGTTTCTTATTTTATTTAATTGCCTTCTACTTTATGTGATTCATTTTGTTAGCTGCCTATTTACATATATATTAAAAAGTACAAACACCAATGCATTAAGCTATATTGGGAAAATAGGAAAATTAACAATTATAAGTTATAGCAGATTGAAAAATATTTTTTAGTTTTTCAACCGGACCTATTTTTGACTTTTTTCTGGAAAAATTGACTTTGACTTTGGAGCGGTTCCACTCCGAACCGGCTTGCAACACTATAAAAAATATATTGCATATAGAAAAATTGAAAAAATCCATGTTAGACTTTGTGACGCGATGGAACTCAACCTACAAAATGTACGAACGTTTACTAACTCTTAGGGCCGTTTTCTCATGTTGCTGTTTTTGCAAATCTACACACAAAAAAAACGTTGGTAAATGTAACATTTTTCATTAGTAAATTTATCAATTTCCGTCTTTGATTTTCGCCCAAAAGTTTTCCATTTAATAACAAAATGTCTGCACTTTTGATTTTTTTGAATATAAGGAAAACAATCAAATTACTGCGCACTGCTGCGCTGCTGGTTGCATCAATAATTTTGTTATTCCGAAAAACAACGAATTAAATTAACTTATATTTATATTTATAATTGAAAAAACTTTTACTTACTCTGTGATGATTCAAACTCGGTTCCCTTGCACTGAAATTCGATGTGACTGACGTTCTAGAACGACTGGGCTAAGCCTCTGAGTCAAGGCAACTAAAAGCTT
>JAEIFU010004093.1:0-19776 GCA_018904235.1 Lordiphosa stackelbergi | reverse complement strand
CGTGTGGTTTGTGCACATGTTGCTGCTCTGCTGCTGCCGCTCAGAGAGAGCGCCTAAACCAGCGAGTGTGTGTGTTTGTGTGGGGGCCAAGGGAGAATGTATCTGAAGCTTTTTTGGTGGCAAAAGTGCCGCTAGGCGTGCACTCTATCTCTCACGCTCTCTCTCTATCTCTCACTCTCTCCCTTTGTTGTTTGTGGCCCAAAAAATAAATGCTATTTTAGGTTACAAATTTGCTACCACAGCAAAATGACGTGCCAAGGCGGCGACAACTGTGCGTGTGCCTCTCTCTTTTAGGTTAATAAAGTTGTAATTGACTGAGCGAGCGAGCGAGAGAGCGTGCAACAAGCCAGGCAGCAACAAATGTTTAATCAAGGTCAATAATCTGCGGCTGCGAAAATTGTTTAATAAGCAAATACAAAGAAAGCAAGAAAAAAAAAAAAAAAAACAGGTAAAAGAGCCAACCTCGGTCGCTCGCACGAATGCAAAATTTTGCAACAACAAAGCGCAGTGTAATTAAGCTTGCTGGCAAACCAGTTTAAGCTCACATTGAGAGGAGAGCAGCAGCACTCACTCACGCGCTCTCTCACTTATACATTGGCAAAGCTCAAGGCACGTAATTACTGGCTCCAATTGTGGAGCACACACACACACACACACACACAACAGCAAACCAAGTGACAGCTGTTTAAGGTAAAAAAACAACAACAACTACAAAAGCAATGACAACAAATCAGAGACTGAGACGGAAAACTGAGACTTGAGGCGCCCACAACAAGAATAACAAAAGTTTTTACCAGCCAGACGAAAATAAATAGAATTTAAAGCCAAGCCAAGTGGCAAGTTGTGTTTTGTGTACAACAACATTATTAGAGGCAGGCAGACAACAACCTACAGTGGGGTGAAATACGCTGAATATCGGTCATCTGTGATAATTTCGAAATATTTTTGGATATTGGTTAAAAAATTGGCTTCAATTGAAGAAATTAAAGTATAAGGTTAAGCTTTAAGTTAATGCCAACTTCACCCTGTGATAAAACTCCACAAATTTCTTTGTATGTCTAAAGCTTAGTACACACCTCAACAAAGCAACTGCCAAAACAAAAAACTTCATATAAAAATAACTCAGAAAACAAAGGCTTTTGGCTTAAAAAGTTTTGAGAGTTATTTTTATACGGAAATATTTTGTTTTGGCAGTTCCGTTTTGTTGGGGGTGTGCGGGTACTAAGATTTTAACAAATCGAAGGAGGAAAAAAAAAAAAAAAAAGGGAAACTTTTACATTTTAGCGGTTACTTTACTTAACAATAAAAATTTCCGGAGTAACTTTTGCATTTTAGTTTACCCGGGATTTGCCAAATTCTGGTGGCATAAACTCTAAAAAGTAAAGCTAGGCCCTTGATACTTCTTGGTGGTGTAAATGCGTCTTATTAAATGAATTCCGAAAAAAATGTCGACAATTAACACGCCCTAACTTCTCCGCCTCAACCAACTGAAATGGTATGGACAAAACGCAAAATTTTAAAAATCGAACTTTTAAATGCAATAATCTGGCACACGGACAAATCGGAACATAGGTACAGGTTGCCCATATTCGACGGGAAGGGACCCATCTGGCAACGCCATAACTTTTTGACAGAGATGTCAGATCGTTTCAATGACATACCGCGTTTTAAGCGTCAGTCCAAGCAGATTTTTACCATGGAACAGTCACACGCCACGCGAGCGTTTCGAAATAGTTGAAATTTACATTCAACAGAACAAGTCAATTGTAGAAACTCAACGTGCTTTTAAAAATTAAAAATAAGCCCATTTTACATTGAATGGGACCGTAATTACAAAAATTGCTCATTTACGCCACTGAAAATCCTCAGGAGATCTCGGGCAGAAGTGCCTCTTCATGACGAAAAAGTCACAGTTTGGTGTGCGGCGTTGGCGCGAAAACCATTATTCGGCTGCTTGCTTCCAAAATGAAATTGGCTAATGGGCTACCATCAACCAGGAGCGTTATCGCGACATGATGACCAATTTTGTGATGCCAATTATTCGTCGTGAAAGGCATATGAGGGAGTTCTCTGGTTTCAACAAGACGGCGCCCAATCCCACACAAGTCGCATAACACCGATTTTCAAGAAATTGTTTCCGGCCGTTTAGAGGTCAGCGTATGGTGATCGGACTGGCCAATGCGTTCGCCCGATTTGACGCCGCCTGACTTCTTCTTGTGGGGATATTTGAAGTCAAAGGTTTACGTTAACAAGCCAAGGACCGTAGAAGAGCTCAAGGACAACATTCGTGAAGAAACAGCCGCTATTCTGGCCGAAATGTTGGCGAAATCGATGGAAAATGCTGCAAAAGCGGGCAATAATACGCCATCAACGCCAGAGGCGGACATTTGAGAGACATCATATTCAAAAAATTGATGTAAACAAATCTACTTGGAACAAATTAAATGATTAAGATTGCCAACCGCCAAATTTTTATTTTTTTCTTTGATTTTTTTTTTTAAAAATGGGTCCGTCGAATATGGGCAACCCTGTACTTATTGTTGCCTATGCACGCCCCTGCCACTTGCCCTCTTCGTATCGCAACTAGACTGTGGGCAAAGCTGAAACCCAATTTCTTTAAATCGTAGCCCTCAGTATAGCTTAAGGCTAATGTCAGGTGCGCGCGGGAAGCGATAATAATTCTTGCTATGAGCAAAGCGAGAAAATGACATAGTGAAAGCGATGAGCAAAGCGAGTTGCATTGATCAATTTTAATTTGCTGTCAGAATTTACCATGATTTAGAAATACAGGAAGAGGCCAGTAGAGAGAGAATGCAACTCTGAGAGCGCGAGCTTTATTTTCGGTGATTATTGTGAGCGCGATTCCTTAAGAGCAGCGAGTTGCATTGCTCTAATTCAGGGATGCAAACTGGTTCTGAACAGAACCGTAACCGAACCGCTTTTCTTATATAATAAACCGAACCGACGTCCTTTGAAAATGCTGAGTCGAACCAAAAACCAATAATCAAAACGGTTCGGTTCAGTTCAGTTGGCTGAACTCCGCAATTTGACTTGTGATTCCCTAAATTTAATTATTTTCCGAATTTGGTATAAATTAAGTTTCGCTGATCGACCCTCAAGGAGAACACTCATAGAAGAAATTGATTTTTAAGTATGACTTGTCAAACGTTTTAAAAGATGTGTACATCTCCAGCAATTACCCGATGACCTCTTAATATCCTATATTCAAACTTTAGTATATTTGTTCCTTAGAAATTTGCTCTCATTTGTGCGTTTATTCCATTTTTTATACGGGTTGATATTCTCAATATTTAGTACAATAATTATCGTTTGTAAGGAGCACCGATTAAAGGATTTTAAAGCTTTTAACATGATTTTAAAAAATCAATTTCGAAAGTCACATATTCCCCATAGAAATCATAGTATTCCGAAAAGGGCCTTATAAAATTTTAATAAATTAAGAGTTAGCCGAACTCTATTTCTGCGCGGTTTGCTACCTGTTAATTTAGTTAGTATTTAATCAGACGAAGAATATTTTGCTACAAGAGCAACGATTTCCTTTGTTAAGAAAATAAAAGTGTCCAGTGTCCACCCATTTAACAACAAATATGCTGATTTACAAATAGAAGAAGCTAAGAATCAACAAAATTAAGTGCAATCTGAGCGAGTTCAAGCGAGAAAAGCATCGCATCGCTTCTCGCGCAGCACTCTGGACACATTAGCCTAATTTTTTTTTTGAAGAGGGGGGGTGATGATCTTGCGGTATTTTCATGATCAATTTCCACTTCCATTTTGAGTGCATGGTTTTATATCTTGACAGATATCTTTGACATTTTGGCAAAAATCGATTTATATGAGAGACAAATCCTTTTAATTTGGCTTTAACTTGATATATATTTTTTTATGCTTAAATCGTTTTTGTTGATCTCTGCTTTAATGAATTCAGTTATGCCATCTGCATGTCGATTGTTGCTGTTCCAAATATCGATCAGAGTTTCGTGCGAAAACTCATCTGTCACTAAAAATGCATATTATTCGATAAAGCGCAAAAATGCGCAAAAAATGATAAATAAAGCCCCTGGTGGCTTTATCAAATAACTTGCCATTTTAAGTTGCTTGCGTTTTACTTCACGGAACAAAATTACATTTGTTATTTTTCTGCACACAAAAAAAAAAACAACAGACAACAACAACAAAACACAAATTTCGCATCTTATAACAGCAGATATCAATTTTACATACCGTGAGCTTCGTTTTCCATATTAATCATGATTTTTTTATTGAAGCTTTGCCTATTTATTTACTTTGCATATACAATGAACTGGTTAGCTCTGGTCAGCTGACTTCAGAGAGCTGCCACAAGAGAAGAGTTGCCACCCGGCACTTTTAATAATTTAAGTCACTTTTGGAAATTAATACCATCGATTTTTTGACTTTATGCCAAAAAAAACATTTGGCCCAAAGTGCAGTGGGCGTATTCGCTCTATTGAGAAAAATGCAGCTGAAGGCTATTGAATGCTGCAAGAAGCTTACGGGAAACAAAAAATCATATGGATCTTCCAAACATACGCCAAAATCGATGGCAAAACCGAATATTCATGGTAGAGATACGTGGGCCGAATTGGGCGTGTTGGGACCAACCGGGTGAAACTACAACAAGGCAACTAAATCTTTATTTATAAATCGAAATATTAAAATTTTAGATTGAGCACAAATCCCTTTTACCAGGGAATCAAACCGAAATCGTATTTCCGTTCCGATTCTGCATGTTTCGGTAAAAGGTTCTGTTTTGGTTCTAATATTGCCTTGTTAATCGGTTTCGAACCGGTATAAAGAATGATCGGTCACTGGTTTTGCGTCCATCCATTTTTTAAAGATGACATAATAATTACGCTACAAAAACTAACTTTTGCACAAACATTTGTGTTGCAAATCAAATAAACTCTGCTGGAATGCGATCATATGGTGGAATTAAGAAGGTGAAGCCGAGCGGAGACTGCGCTCTTTCTGTTTGTACGGCCAAAGGGCCAGTGCGTTGTGAATGCTAGAAGCGAATCTGCTGTTGAAACAGATCAGGAACATATATGCTATATACAGAGATTTAAAAATGTCCGAAAAGAAAGGTGAGAGTAAGAATCGTTTGAAAAATTGTGCTGATAAATGAATTGGGACCTCACCAAATACCTTTGGGCATTAACAAATTTTTTTTATGATTGAAATTTCAAAATAAATATTTATCCCACTGTATGATGTGGGCTGGAATTGCGGCGTTGCCATTTTCACTGGCAGCCGCTACTGCTGCTGCTGCTGCTGTGGCGGCTGCTTTCTCTCCCTCTCCACTCTCTGGTTTCCATTCACACGCACTCAACAACAGCTCAAACATATAAACACACACTCACACTCAAACAAACAAACACTGGGGAGACACAGTTTTTATGCGTGCGTTTTACTTCTGTTTGTTTTTGTTGTTTGGGCTATAAAAAGAAAATGAAATTTCGCACGAGAGAGAGACACAAAGTAATGTCAATGCAATTAGTCAATGTCCTTGTCATTAAGAAGCAGGCAAAAAGAAAGAAAACAAAAGAGAACAAGTCAACACAATTTCACCACAGACAGCGACGACGCCAACGTCGACGCTACGTGCATTCAACTCCAGGCAGCGCAGCGCAGCACTGCCTTACGTTTTTATCAACAAAGCTAACTGTGAAAAGTAAAATGAGACGCCATGACGTATGCAGGCAAAGCCAAAGGCGAGGTTACAACCTGCGGTAACTAATGGAATTTGCCGCAGCTCCGAAATTCTAATTCCACAATAGTTTCTCTGCGGTCAGAGATAATGAGGCAATAACAAAATATTGAATAAATAGTAGCCACACGCAAAAACTGATAAGAGTCATGGAGAGGCCCGAAGGCCAACGTCGTGTGCCGTCTGTCGTGTGTACATATATTGAACAACCCTCCCTCGGAACGAAGCATTGCCCCCCCTCCCACCCACCACATATACATCACAACACAGAGAGGGAGAGAGAGAAAACGAGAGAGTAGACCAACGAACACCCTTTTTGCATAATTAGGCGAGAGAGAGAGAGAGAGCCAGCGAGAGCAAGCCCCACACACAAAAACATTGCAAATGACAGGTGACGTTTACGCCTACGATTGACGTCGCTCTGTTAGTGAGTGACGTTGAAGGAGAATAAATAATCATCATCATCATCACGGCAATCAAATCTCTTCGCATGTGATTGCGATGTGTTTTGGGTGGCGGGGATTTTCTCATTCCGCTGCTGCTGCTGCTGCATGAGACGCGGCCTTGAGGTTTTATTAAATTCATCACATTGCATGCAAATGTATTTGTGTGAGAGAGAGAGAGAGAGAGGGAACCCGGCATGTGGTACCAAAACTTACCCGCTATTCTCAGCAATTCAGCATCGACCAGCTCACTGAGATCAGGCTCCTCGCCATACCAAAATATCCACAACTCCTTGGCGGCGGCCAATGATAAAGGCGGGTGGACTTTCGTCGATTTGGTAATCTCAAAGTTTAAGGCATTCGGATCGGTGTTGTCCTGTTTGGTGGGTTGCACACGCCGCCACACGCACAGCATATCCGCTTGCATGCATCGTGAATAGGATCGTAGTATTGGATCGGCCAAAGGATCGCTCGAGGGATTCGGCCGTTCGCTATTAACGAACTTGCGCCATTTTATTCCACACAAATCAGTCTGAAAACGAAACGAAGCGAAACGAAAGAATGTGTCAACAATAATTAGATAAGCCATTTTTAATATAAATAAATTTTGTAATAACATTAGGGGTACTCATTACGGTAATTCAAGTGGTTTTCCTATCTCCAAGTAGGGCAGACAGCAGCAGTAGCTGCTACTGACTCAACGCTGCTTTGTTTATCAAATGACAATCGAGAAAATCAGAATCATTTTGCAGCTGCTAAAACAAACAAACACAAAACGCCGTCAGTGTAAGCAAACACAAACCTAATGAATCCCTCCTTTAATAAAGCCTTTAATATCAACTTAATTGATTTTGGTGTTTATTGGGGTGCAAACTAATCGACACCCTCCCAATATCTGACAGTTTAAATTCTGTTGGAAACTCAAATCCCTGATGGAATAGAGAAGGTTTGTCGGATGACGAATTTTCAGAAGTAGCCACAGCTCATTATCTCGGCAATTTCTCCGGAAAACTGGTTGATAAAAGCGATAAGACGGTCATTATGATGGCTGATATTTCGCTTAATTTGAAAGAAGAAAAAAAAATAAATACCAATTCCAGTTACCAGTTTCAAGTAGGGTTGTCGATATTTCACAAAAATATCAATATCGTAAAACAAAAATCAAATTTTTCAATATCGATTTTTTGGTGGGGTGACAAAAACGCCCACGGACAAAAGGCCCCATATCTAAATTAATCGTAGTATGCATCGTTATTAAATTTATAAATGTTATGGGGCTTATGTCCACTATAGCTGTCCCCAAACCAGCAAAATAAGGAAAAAGGAGGTCTCATCATTCCCAAAGTTAAATTTGTTGTATAATTAATAACTGTGAAAATCAAAATATTTTTAATAATGGGCGCGACAGGTAGTCTCAAAGTTTTAAAAAAAACATTAATCATACGACACGTTCACCAAATACAAATTTTTAAAACTACTAATTTTCAAGAACTACTTCATTTCAATTGCTGTCATTGTTTGAAATTCATAAAGAAATCTTAATTTGTGGAAAGAAAATATTTACAAATTTGAATAGGTTATAAAAAATTATCGCCGACTATTTATAACTGAAAAAATAGATGATAAGAGGCAACACTGCGTATGAGTTATTGACAAAAACTTTAGACTCCATTCGCGCCCGTTAAAACTCGACTTTTTTTGCTTTGTTTTTATATACGCTAATTATACATGAAAAAGTATTAGATACGGGGTGAGAGCATGACCTTAAAAATTTCATATACATGGGGACCGCTCTAATGTAGGGTTGTCGATATTTCTCAAAATATCAATATCGATAATATCAAAAATTCCAAATTTTAAATATCGATATTTGATATATCGCCTTCAAAAAAAATCGATATATCGATATTATCGTTATTTTTTAAAGCTTAAGAAAACTGAAAAGCTTTAAAGGAACATCTTCACCATAAGGCTTTTCAACAGTACCCAATAGTTGTTCTGAAACTACACTGTACATTTTTTCAAATTACATTAATAGTCAGCAGAATAATCTCAAAACCCATGAAAAGGTTAACTACAAAAACGGGTGTCCAAGCACCGCAACGTAAAGCGCAGTATCGAGACTTTTCGGCATGGCTGACTTAGCGGGATTGCGCTACCAGCGCAAGTTGAAACGCAATGGTCCAGACATACAAAAGCCGGATTCTTCAGCAATTTCGATCTTACTATCAAAGAGATCCCAGTTACAAAACTAGGGGACTTTAATTGGTACAGACCATCCAGGATCTACTCTTCGCAGGTAAAGAGACATTTTGGACGTACTTCTTTGCTCAGATATCCCCAGCCATTAAGCTGTGGTAGGCGCTGTGCTATTAGGTGCCTTTTCAGCGTGTTTGCGTGACCATGGCTCGCAATGCCCAAAATGGGACATTTGATTTGTCCATTTTTAAAGGAAAACAAACGGAACACAATTTTATATTTAGTCGCATTTATTGTCACTTGATTTTCTTGAATACGGACATTACACCTATGGGCTTTATGTCCGGTCACTTTGGGATTATATTTCAAAGTAGTGATCGAAATTCTTCTAGTATGGGCCTTATGTCCGTGGGCGTTTTGTCAGTGTCACCCGATTTTGATATACCCAAGCCAAAAAACATCGATATATCGATATCGTTATTTTCAGAAGCTTAAAAGAATTTATTTAAAATCGTCTACACCATAAATCTTCTAATGACCATTGCTAATTACCATTTGATGGATATACCGCCGACATAGTTTTCTGAAATTTTAATATACTTATCAAGTAACATATTGAAAATGTTCAGCAGAATAAGAATGAATCAACTCAAACGGACTTCGCGAAATTGATTGCTGATTGCTGGGACAATATAAAGAAGAACGTACTACTGTCCCAGTTTATTTGGTTGGATCTATGCAAGCGTTCATAGATTTGAATACACTACCATCAACTGGAGGAGGTTCTTGCGGTGCTGTTTTATAATTTGAGGTATTAAACATTAGCTATTTGCTGAAAAATTGCAGTGCTTTTTTTCTTTTTTAATTTAAGTGTAATAAATAATCATTAAGCGTAAGTTTGAACGAAACTGATGATCAAATCACGAATCATTGCAAAAAGCTGAGGTTCAGGTTGCTTAAGAAGTAGCAAACTTTGTAGAAACTTTAGACAACTGTAAATGAAATGTTCTCATAAGAACCATTGCGTCCTCGTATATCTTAAGAGTCGGAGTTTTCGCATCTAGAATGTCTTTACTTATTTAAAGTGCATCAGGGCATAAACATAGTTAAGATGTCAAAGCCGGCTCAAGTTTAATTACTCAAAAAAATAAGCCATGTTTAACAGTGTTCCCGCTTTCCTTAGTGTTGACCATCCAAAAAGTATGCAACATTTTTTAGGGTGGGTAGCGGGGGGCTTGGTTCACTTTTTTGCTTATAACTTGAGAACTGTTCATCCGATCTTTATCATTCTTTGGGCAAATCGATTCATTTTGCTAATTACTAACTATCTCTAGAAGGTACGAATTGTCAATCTTTTAAACTTTAGGAGATTTAACGTTTTTTCCAAATTGCGGGGTGGCGGATCTGCGTGCATACAAAAGAAGCATTTGTCCCATACATGTCAAACCTCTATCTCTTACCATCTCTGAGATCTAGGTGTTCATACAGACAGACGGACGGACGGACGGACGGACAGACGGACGGACAAGGCTAAATCGACTCGGCTGTTGATGCTGATCAAGAATATATATACTTTATATGGTCGGAAATGATTCCTTCTGCCTGTTACATACATTTGGCACGACTTTAGTATACCCTTTTTACTTTACGAGTAACGGGTATAAAAATAATTAAAGGGTTAAAAACACAATTGACAAATATACTAATGTAAGATAATTTTAGATTTACTAATAATCCAATTGGATTTATTCGGTTTCTTTGCCGTGCAAGCGCGATTTTTCACATATTGACACAATTTGCTTAATTTTTTTGGAAAAAGTGACTATAGATTACATGTACTTTCGCTATCTAAAATCTTTCTGATGATACAAAGGGCTATACAAGAATGCATAAGAAACCATGAGATACTATGGCAATTCAATTAACTGTAAGTTTTTGCTTCGAATTATAGCAGAAACCACATAAATATGAAGATGGAAAAATGTCACGTTCGACATGTCACGTATCGACAGTGATAAATATTTTTGCAAAAATGTACTCAAGATTTTTAAATCAAATAATATACATTTAAAACAACTATTTATTTATGAGATATTAAGATTATTTGGGCTTAGTTATTGTGTTAGGTTTCGCTTAACTTTGTCTTTATATAGCTGCTCGCGAAAACCACTTCTGTTTTTGTCACGTTCGAATAGCTTCCAATTTTGTCATTATTTTGGAAACCGACTTTTACTTGATATACACTCTAACACTAATTAAAGTGATTGGGAGTTAAGAGCTATATTGTTACAAAATATTGTGCAAAAAACGAATTAAAATCTGCTGATTTATATTGACTTTTTTTTCATTTTCAATGTGTACGACGGCCTTGGTTCGACAGAATGGAAATGCCCATATACAGATATCGATCTGATTTTGGGAGAGTTTTTATTTAATTTATATATCAACAGAGAGAAATCAAAAGGCTGCTGAAATTTTTCAAGCGGTTTGAAAATTTCAACGTTTTTTTAAATGTGACCCAGAATCATGGGCCCGACCAAGCCTGAACATTTAGCAGTTTAGTCCATGCTGAGTATTTAAAGGTTCTCAATGATGTAGCAGAAGGGAAGTGTCAAGCTAGTGGAAGACTTTGATGGAATTATTTTCAAGACAGGCCAATTGCATCTCCACGTTGCGTTTAAAATCCAGAATTATTTTCAAATTTTTTAAAAAAACTATTTCAAAAGGTTGAAAAATTGAAATTGTCCTCGTTTACTTCGGAGACTATTTTCCCAGACTTTGGGTCATTTTAGAAAGTTTTAGGATTCTGAGATCTTTTAACAGAAATAGCTGGGATGTAGTGAATTTTCCCAAGTTTAGACATTTTAAAGTGAACTTGATCAAAAAAAAAATATTCCGTTATTATGATACCCATAAAATTATAATTTATATAAATAAAAATATCATACAATATTTTGATAATAGTTATAAAGTGGACATTTTGTGGAGGTGAAATTGTTTTAAATTTATAAATAGTGTGCAAGGCAACAGCAAAAAATTCAGCTGTTGTTTGTTTAAGAAATTGGCGGAGGCAATTTAAAAAAAGGTAAAAATTTATAAAATTGGTAATGAAAGTCACTGTGGGAAATTCAGAGGTCGTCATAGGCAATGCCATGGTCAATTGTGTCCTTTAATATTGTATTAACCTGGGTGAGCAGAACTTGTCCACTGAGACATACTGCGGTTTGGGGGAAAATTCACAGCCACAACCAGCTGCATGGACTGGAGGATTATACTCGCCGTAGGTAGGAGAAAACATAGATAGCAACGGAAGCGGCGGTAGCAACGGAAACTAACACATTAAGCCGGAGGAAACACTACTATAATAGGTTATGGAGACTGCAATGTCTTAGGGGTGATTGGCCGTGGGATGTGGATGCTACGGTGGTTGGGACTTGGGTAGTGTGCATACATGGGGCAATTGACACACCAACCATATCAACGGGAGAGTCTTCGAAAAAGATTCTACGACACAAGTGATGCAGCTGCCTGTCTCGAAATGCTATTTATTGTCCAGATCCCAAATCCCCCACATTGATCAGCTCCACTTGTTTGTCCAGCTCTCCAAATAGTTGTAGCATTGTTTTTTTAGTCTTCTTTGCTTTAATTTTTTTCATTGTGTGCTCAATTTTCATAGGTACCTCTGACAATTATCAAACAAGTTTCATAATTTCATGACCCCTTTGACAATTTAACAGCTGTTTTCAAGAAAACAAGTTGGCAGGTCGAAGCGAATTTCGAGTGTCTCAGTACTCGCTCAGGAAATGCGCTCTGACAATTTTCGCGAGCGGATTTCCTGAGCTATGTAATTAGATGGGCTCAGCAAAAATTTCGAGTGTCTCAGTACCTAGCTTTATTCTTTTTTTGAAATAAGAGCAATCATTTTTTAAGGTTTTTGCTGTTAACTGCCTGTATTTAGCAAGCTCTGGCTCCTCATCAAGAGTTCTGTTACAAAGTGGATCAGCTCCTCGTTTGAAAGAGGTTCTTTGTCAATAAAATTACCTTCTTCCAAATCTTCAAAACCAATAATAATATCGTTTGCTAAACTCAAATTGTTTTCTCGAACAATCGAATTGATTAATTTGATTTCATTAGTAAATGTTTAAACTGCTATTTGCTGTGTAGTTTAGCAAAATAATGTTTTATGAAAAAAGTTCTGCGTAAACAATCTGAAAGCTGCGAGATTCCTGATCCATGGGTTGAATCAGAGCTGTTGTATTATTGAGAAAGAAGGTTTTTAATCATCAACCACATCTTCTGATAATTCGGGTAAATTAAGAGGGTGCCTCCTAGAGCAAAATGAGTTGAGCCTGGTTGCTCAAGTTCTTTTCCTTAAAATATTTGTTTTAACTTCTGGGCAAAAGCAATTTTTTAAACAGTCATTCAGCGTTTCTATTGGATTTTTTGCCTTTTAAGACACCTTGAAATTTCGGACAACTTTTTTGGAGTTTTAGCTTAAAATAACCTGCAGGACGAAACGTTCCAAGGGTGTTTTTCGTTTAGCAACCAAGAACTATGCTGTTCACAAATATTTCCATCAAATGCGTGGGTTCTTGAGTGTTTTTGCTCTTTCCCGCTGTTTAAAAGTGTAAGTGAGTAAGTTTAATAATAATTCATTAACCAAAGGAAAGGACTGGTATATACTGTCGTCCATCCGAATTCCACTCAATTTAATTCATTTAAATTCTATTTGATTACTTCCGTTTCTAACCATCTCAGTGATTTTAGGTACAATTTCAAGTACATATTTACATATTTTTTGTTTACTTCATTTCTCTTCTGAAATAAATTCAAGTGGCATTTTTTGTGTTCACAATTTGAAAACTAAAGCAGCTTACAGACGCCCACAAGTATTTGTAAGCTGTTCTTGAATCCCAATATGGACATTTCGGCACCAAAAGGGTTTTTCAATCTCAAAAAAATATGACAGTGTTGCAAAACGTGGCCTAACACACAATCACACACTACACACACACAACATTTCTTACTGCACTTGTAAAATGAGCACAGCTTTGGCTCTATCTTCCAGCTCAAAAAAAATAAAAAAAAAAAAAACAAAAAGCAGAAGCGACAACCAAAGACAGAAGAAAAGAAAACCTAAACAACAAAAAAAAAATACAAGACTGGCGGCGGCGGCAACAGCGGCCTGGCCTGGCCTGGTCTGGCTAACTGGCTAACTGGCTTGGGGTCGTGTAGTCGTCATTGGCGGCTTCCGTTGAGAGTTGTAGTTGGGTTGGAAACAAGTTGCTGCTGCTGGTGGCTCTGTTGCAAGCACAAATCAATGGAACGTACATATAGAGCCAAATAACTGCACCTCTCACACAGACACAGACAGCCAGCAGCAGAGCGGCAGAGCAGCCAGCAAGCAAGAGGTATTCCCCCAAACCACGAATGGCTGCCAATGCCGACGAGCCGATGTCGTCGTCGTCGCCGCCGCCCTCCACACCTTCAACGAGTCGTCGGCCCCCCCACCTAAAAAAAAACAAAAAATGTTCCACATTCTTCCGTTTTTGCAATTTTGTGTTTTCATTTTCGCTCTCGTTTTGTCTGCTGCCCACTCGCTGGTTTTTTTTTTATTTATTGGCTATCGCATTTTAACCATATTACTACCTCAGTTGTGTGCTCTTTTTACGTTTCTCAACATTGTCATGCACACAGGCCAGTTTTTATCTGTCGACGTCAGCGTGTATCTCTATCTCTATCTTTGTGTGTTTGCAATTTTCAATGCTCAATCTCCAACACTTGCCGTTGCCTTCGGGGGGGCTCTTACTCAGTGTTGTCAATTTAGCTATTTTGTGTAGGTCGATAGCCGGTAGCTGCAATTTTAGCTATTTTGACCGAAAACTATTTGCCATTTTCTAGCTAAGACTGATAAAACAGAGAATGACTTTTCTAACAATATTTATCTTTAAGACTTATTAAAATTCCTATTGAAAACAATTATCCAAAATTGTTATGAAATTTTCTGAAGCATTTCCAATCATATGTATCCCAGAATTTTGGCTGCCAGATATGATTGTTCATGAGTTTAGGCCACGAAATCAATTAGGCAATGCCCGTTAGCTTACCTTCTTTAAGTACATCCTCAAATGTAGGATCTAATTCTAATAGGGTTTCCAAAAACTAGTTCCGACCGTTTGTCCTCATATTATCAGAATGTTATGGGTTTGTTATCCAAACTTTCTACCTTATTCCTAAATAGTGCTTTTTTTTGACATTATTGCATTTTGGAGACTTGGTTAAATCAAACAATCTCTGATGCTAGAAATATTGTCAAATGATTTTTTTATCTACCGGCATGATCGACCAGTTCGCAGAGGTGGAGGTGTACTGATTGCAGTTAAATCCACCCTGCGATCAGAACTGATCAATGTTAATGTGGCTAGGGATGTTGAATTTGTTGCCGTAAAGGTAACTTTTCTAACATTCTCTTTATTTATTACCTGCTCCTATATCCCTCCATCTTCTGATAATCAAGTTTATATACAACATATAGCTTGTATTAGAGATGTTTTTACCCAATTAAGAGACATTGACTTAATGGTTGTTGTTGGTGATTTTAACCTGCCAAACATCACTTGGTCAAATTTTAATGGGTCTACTTATCTTGTACCATCAGCACATCATGACTTTTTAGATAGTCTGTTGGACATGTCGTTTTTTCAACTTAACGCAGTACCAAACAATTTAAATAAATTGTTGGATCTCGTTTTTGTCTCTGACAGCGCGAATGTTGTTGTCTCTAGGTCTGCCCCTCTATCACTGCCAGAAGATATTTACCATCCTACTCTTGAAATCTCTATTTCAGTTATTGGACCTACCGCTTCGACTGTTATGATTTCGAATAAGCCTCGTCGTTGTTTTCGTAAAGGAAACTTTACGTTATTAAATCAACTTATTTGTGCAACAGACTGGACTCCTTTGTACACTGTTGTTGATTTAGAATTAGCTTTTACTTTTTTCTACGAATCCATTAATTCTCTCTTAGATATCTGTATTCCTAATAGCGTTGCTTCTCCCGCGTCAGTTAATCCTCCTTGGTTCTGTCCTAGACTTTCTAATTTAAAAAATATTAAGTCTAGATGCTTCAAAAAGTATAAAAGTTCTGGTTCTGCCGTTGACTTATCTAAATACTTAATTGCAAAATCGAACTTTACACTTTTCAATGCAGAGTGCTAGAGGAAATATCTTGTCCGATGTAAAATTCAATTCGCAGAGGACCCTAAGCAATTATACAGCTTTGTAAACTCTAAACGTAGGTCTTCTTCTTTACCTTCTTCTTTTTTCTGGGCGACTATAAGGCTTACGATGACTCCACAGCCGTTGACATGTTCGCCGACTTCTTTCAATCTACTTATTCCTCTACGCGCTTTACTAATACTTCCTATCCTTATAACATTTATTCTTCTAACTCGATAACTGCTCCCTCGATTTCCGAAAACTCCTTACTTTCTCATTTAAAATCATTAAAATCTTCATACTCCCCTGGGCCTGACAACTTTCCTAGTTGTGTGCTCAAAGAGTGTTGTATTTCTTTGTTCAATCCATCTGCTATTTTTCCAAATCTTTGGAAAGAATCCTAAATTATTCCTCTTCCTCATAAAAAAGGTGGGAAGTCTGATATATCCAATTATAGGGGCATAGCTAAACTATCCGCTATTCCAAACTTATTTGAACAGATTATAACCTCTTCCCTACAGCACTATTGTAAATCGATTTTATCACCTTTCCAATATGGATTTACAAAGTGTCGGTCAACTGTGACCAATTTACTTGAATTTACCTCAATGGTTAACGATGGATTCCTTTTAAAAAAACAAACTGATGTCATCTACACCGACTTCAGTAAAGCATTTGATTCTGTGAACCATGATCTGCTTCTCGTTAAACTTGATCGTTTAGGATTTCCTTCCCCTTTTCTACTTTGGATTTCGTCCTATTTAAAAGATAGAACTCAAAACAGTTCTGCTTCGCTCTAACACGTCAAAGCCTGTCTTTGCCACTTCTAGTGTGCCACAAGGCAGTCACCTCGGCCCTTTGGTTTTTAATCTTTTTATTAATGATCTCCCCACAATAATTTCGAATTCTCGGATACTTATGTACGCCGATGATGTAAAACTTATTTTATCTTTCAACGACCCGATGCACTCCATCAAATTGCAAGATGACTTAAACTCCATGCAGTCCTGGTGTCTGATTAATCAATTACACCTTAATTGCTCCAAGTGCATGTTCATGACTTTTCATCGTTGCAAGCCCTCGCTGGCTACCTATACGATTGGCAATGAACCCTTGGAACGAATTTCTACAGTCGTTGATCTTGGAATTCTTTTGACCCCAAATTGAGTTTCAATCAACCCAAGAATAATGGCAATATCATTAAACGTTGGTCAAAAATTTAATAGAATTCCATTACTTATGCTTTATATTTGCAACTTTTGGAAACGACAATTCTGGTCGATTTGCGGAATTCGGAACAAAACCCTTTCTCCTCTTATATACTTTTAAACTTTACTACAAAGTCAATCTCTCACTCGTCTGTCTTACTCTCTTGGTGTGTTATCATTCCGACATGCTTTTACTTGTATTTGTTCACGCGCGCGTGCCTCTCAAGTTCAAGCTGATTTTTTTTTATTCTCTAATTGGCCTGGCTCTCTCGCTGTATGTGTGTGTGTGCGGGCGACGCTCTCTCAGAGAAAGTTTCGCGCGTTTGTTATTGTTTCGTTATTTCGTATTTGCCGCGTTCGTTGGCGTCGGCCTCCGTCTCCACAGAAGGGGGGGGGGACTGCGCGGCGGTGAAGTGAAGCACGTTGACTTCGCTTTTCCACCGTTTTTTTTGTGTCTCTGCTTTTAGCTTTTTTTTTGAGATTCATTAAAGAAATATGCCACCTTATGGTGAAAAGAAAGAAGAAACTAGTGGAAGAACCAGTTATTAAGCCACAACAAGTGTTAGAAGACCAGCAATTTGTCCATTTTTACAGTTGCCAACTGCAACATGTTCGATTGATCCCTCTGTCTCAACAAGTGCTAGAACGAACTAGACGTTTTGCCCCAAGTTCGATCGATAGCTGGACGGTGGGTGGGTGGTTGGGTGGGTGGATGGGTTCGATCGTTCTAGTTTGCTTTTGTCACTGACCTACTTAAAAATTAGAGCAAAAAATAGTCAAACACTTACCAAGGCATAAAAGTTTGTATGGCAATCCTCCAAACTTGCGCCGTTTGTCTGATGATTTTGATGCGTCATAGTTCTTGGCTTGTTTTATTTGCACAACAGCAGCACCTCATTTTCTCAAGTTGTTTTTGTTGTTGTTTGATTTTGTTGTTGTTGTTTGATTTTCTAGTATTTTGCACATTTGTTGTTGTTGATTTATTTTATTTTATTGATTCTCTGGTGCGACAAACACAGTCTCTCACACAACACACACACACGCGCGTACGCGGGGGGACACTCACACAGATACACAAATTGGGCTGCTGCTTCTTCTTCTTCTTCTTTTTGCTTTTGTTTTTATTTGAAATTTAAAATTAAACGTTGCTTTGGCAAAGGACTTTTCATTTTGCGGTTGTTACTACAAAAAAAAAAAAAGACGAATAATTATGAGATTTTGAAATCATCGAGCCAAGTTTACACACACACACGAGAATGTTTTTTATTTGTTGCTGCTGCTTTGCTCTCTCTCTCTCTCTCTCTCTCACACACCAACTCACAATTACAAGGGTGGACGAACGACCGACCAACGAATTCGTTCATTCGGCTCTAGCCATTCATTCGTCTGGTGAGAGCCAAATTGACGTTTTTTTTCCCAAGGCAGAGCGAGTTACACACACACACACACACACAAATACATGCACCGACACCGACGCACGACGACGTTGAAAGTCGTTGGGTTTTCGTTAATCGTTGATGTAGACAAAAAAATAAAATTGCTAGTTTTTAGCCTACACTTTATTCAAATTTTCCCAAGTACCCTTTAGCTCTAAATCACGACTCAACATCTTCTTTGTGAAATGCGTCGCCATTTTCCCCATAAATAATTTTGTGGATTTGCAAAGCAGATGAGTAATAAAGTTTGTTCACACACACACACACACACGCACACATACTCTGAGACTCGATTAATTTCGCTTTGCACTTTACACGGTCGCGAAAATCTATCCCGTATAATTTTTTTTCTTCTTCTATTTTGCGTTGCGTTTTTACGTTTTGTTTAAATATACACATATATATTATTTATAATTTATTGCTCAATGTATATATGTATATACATTTTTTCGCACAACACACAACACAAATGACGAGTCAGAAAATTTTAAACCGACTGCGAGACCTGGCAACGGCAACGGGCAAACGACGACGACGCGACATCGCCACACACAATGGAAATTTTGCTCCCTAGCTTTGCTTTTGCTGCCGCTGCTGCTGCTGCTTTGAGAGCGGAACGTGGGACCAGCGAGTAACGAGGAGCACAACCTACTCAAAAGAAGATTTGTCAGTTCACACACACACACACACACAGAGAGAGAGAGAGACTCAGACTCAGCAGCAATCAGTGTTGAAAGATTGGCCATTTACAACACAAGATCTAGCTAAATTATTAAGTCGAAAGCCTGCAAGTTGCCACTATTACTATTAAAAATGTTTTGACACAGAAAAAATTCCACAATTCTTTCTACAAATGGTAAAATTTTGTTCTTATTTGATTCTGATGCTGTATGGGTTTAAGAACTAGTATGCCAGGAGAAAGTAGCCAAATTCAGCTAGTTTTCACATTTTTAAAAATATAAAAAAAAAAATACCTATTTTATTTTTAAATGTCAAAACTCAAGTATTCTTAATTAAAAATTATATAATTTGAACCCGAATCTGGTTTTAACAACTCCATATCTCTAATGGAGTAACTAAAAAAACTTGAATCAGCAGTCTGTTTTTGGAAATGGTTTCCGATTCCGCATGATTTGATCGGAATCGAAAATATAAACCTGATAGAAAACAAAATAAAATAAATATTTTTATTGTTAAAATGTCTAAACTTAAATTCTTAGTACAGAAGTTCAAATGGAAAATAAAGTCATTTTGAAAATGAAAATAAAGTCAGTCAGTCAGTCGGTTGAACTCTTTTATATATAGATATTTTCCAGGGACCGGTACAAAGTGCCACTACAGAAAAGTAATTTTTGTATAGTTCTTTGCACAACATAACCCAAGAAATTTATCAAAATCCCAAAATCAGATATAATGGTTTGATGGCCTCGAGATAGCTTTAAAATTTTTAATTTTCCCTTCATTTAATCATTGAGCTACTAGAATCGTCATGGTGGGGACAAAATTTTGTGAAAGTTGTAAAAAAA
>JAEIFU010004092.1:0-19790 GCA_018904235.1 Lordiphosa stackelbergi | reverse complement strand
GGTAAGTTCAATGTTTTCATGTGTGAAAATTGTGAACATAATTTTCTGCTATTGGCCCAAAAGCAGAACGAAGAAGAACCGTGGTCATGTTCAAGCGAGGCGTCGGGGTAATCGCCGCCGCCGCCGCCGCGCATTGTTTTTGTTTTGTGGTTTACCAAATAAGAACTAACTAAACTAATTGCCACATTTTGTGAAATTTTTATTTTCACATGTGCCGCCAAATTGTGTTTCCTTCATTCTACCTAAATTTATTAATGCATTTTGTTGGTGGTAAATGCAGGCGGCATGTGGCTGTCTCGCTTGCACACCAAAACATCTGTTTTACACAAGCATGCGGTATTTAGTCTAAAAAGGGAATTTAAGGTAAATCAATTTAAAACAAAGGTTGTTACATTATAATGAACCTTAAAATTAAACCACAAATTTTTATTAAGTTTTATTTTTTATTAATCGATTAATATTAATTATTAAATTTGCACTAAAAAATCCCACACACAGTGTGTGCAAATTCTTTATTTTTTTGGTATTTCTCTCTTTTTTTAAAGAGCTCTATAGCTGTCTCGCTCTAGCGCAGGGCTTGCCAACTGTCAGCGTTTTGCTCAAGAGCGGTGTGTACACACTGTGTTTATTCCGTCTGGCGACTCTCACTCGCTCTCTTAACGCACCCGCAACCGCAACACCGTCGACGGTTGGAAATTTTTGTACAATTCATTGTTGCTTGGACGTGGCAGCCATGACGTGATTTCTGAACTCTTTTTTGACTAAGGAATTTTTTGTTGTTAAAAAATAATAATTAAAAATATAGGAAATTTGTAACTTAAGGGGAAAACGTGCATTATATGTATATATATATATCAAAAGCGTCAGCGGCTCAATTTAAAGTGTAAAAGAAAAGTGTGTGCAAAAAATAGAAAAGAAAAGAAAAGAAGAAAACGGAGCAAAGAAAGCAAAAAATATTGTGTAAGAAAAAAATACAACCAAAAAAAAAATGAAAATATGTGTGGAATATGCTTAGAAAATTGAAATTTTGTACATATGTATGTAATTTTTTCCACTCCCTCTATGCCTGAGACCCCGCTATGGCTCTCTTGATTGATTTCTCCATTTGGTGTCGTCGCGTCGGTCTGTCGGTCGTTTCGTTGCCGTGTGTTATATTTTATACTTACATACACACACATATCTACACGTACAAGCTTTCTTGTGTGTGTGTGTAAGTAGACTCGTTTGTTCGCGAGCTTTACGTGCGTGTTATGCACGCGCGCTCCAGCTCGCCCCATCTCTCTCGCTCCAACCACCAAAAAAGCAGAAAAATGAGAGAAAAACGTCAGCCGTCGTCGTCGTGTGCCGTCGCCATCGTAATTTACGCGATTCCAATTAAATTTATAAATAATTTTTCAACAACAACCTCAACTTTTTGCAGCCCACTTCAACAAAAGCAAGCAGTAAGCAACAAAAAAAAAGACAAAGGGAGAGTAGAGATGGAATTTTTTGAACTCATAAACAACAATATGCCGAAAAGAACAATATTATCAACCAACCCCTCAAAAAAAAAAAAAAAAAAAAGTGTGCATAAAAATTTATGTTAATTCTTTTTCTTTGCCGTCTGCCCCTGTCCCCGTTTTCTGTTATGTATGTATGTACAAAGCTGTTGCATTATATGGGCGTGCTTTTCAATGTGTGCGTCTGTGTGTGTGTGAAAATTTATCCTAGCGTGGGAGTAGTTTTTCAGTGTCTAATTTTAACATTGTGATTAATTTAAATAAATAATTTCCTCATGTTGGTTTTAAATATCGATATCTCGATAACTTAGACTGTGACGTCAGCCCGCCCTCTCTGCCCTCTCTGCCCCTTTCATTTCGCAACTTCAACATTCCAACAGCTGGCTGTCGTCTCCCTCTTCTTACTGATTTCACCTAACATTTTCGCTTTTGAACTAATTCTCACTTTTGTGGCCGGTTTTCAATCAAATGTTTTTTTCTATGTTTTTAGATGAAAGTGTTTATTTATAATAATGCGACATTGCATAAATTGCATCAAAGTGTGGGGGCGAGCGAGTTAGGCAGACAAAGAGAGAGAAAGAGAGGAGACCTACCTGATTGACTGTGGGAGTGTAAGCTTTGTTGTTGTTACTAACTGCTGTTATTTTATGCAGTAATGCACAAATTAAACAACAGCCAGAGTGTGCGACAGAGAGATAGAGAGAGAGAGAGAGAGGCTAACTGCTGTGACGTATTTAGTTTTGCGTACTTTCGAGGCTTTCGGTTTGCGTAGATAAAATGCTCGAAAACTGATTTTCAATTGAAGTCTCTTTTTTTAATTAGCTCAGCCAGGCAAAAGATGGTTTAATACAGTTGAAATTGACTAAGATGTTTTAGTTAACTTTTTAAATATTGCATTGATTTTCTAGAACTTTTGACATTTGACAAGGAAACTACAAGTTTTAAATTTCTAGAACTTCTTGGAAGTCCGTCAGAGAAGTACACAAAAAAAAAAAAAAAATAAAAACAATTATACATCTTAAAAAAAAATAAAAAAAAACTGAAAAAAAAGAGAATTTTTTAACACAAAGACTATCAGCTTTGTTCTAAATCCCACTTACTTTTAAAACTAATTCCGCAATGATTCCGAAACGTTTCCTTTTCCTTTGCTCTGAATTCCACGTGAAATTGCTGCGGAATTACTTTTGTGAACTGTGGTTCCACGCTCGACTATCGATACATAATTGGGAAAATATAGCTGTTGAATATAAACAACTTCGTTTTACACACGTACATACTAAATATAAAAATTTTATAATAAAATAATAACTAAAACAACCCTAAAAAAACTTTTTTTTAGGGATAGGATTATCAACACAATATGGAACCTAAAAACATACACATAATCAACTACGTTTTATTTAAATTTTTCCAGTATTGAATTTTTGAAAAACATGCCAGGAGTTATGATAATTGGAAGCATTCAGCGCATTAGACAGCGCACGATTTACATTTTATCATATATATACGGTTATAAAAAAAGTCTTGCGGTATTTTTATTGAATTTTCAATTGTTCATAAAATTGTTATAATAATGCGATTTAAGTCAAATATGCTCCGTTTTGTTCGATGACGAGTTCCCAAAGAGATGCCAACTTCATAATGCCCCTCTTATAGAAGCTCGCTTCCCTGGCAAACAACTCGGAGACCCAATTTTCACAGGACTCTCTTGTGGCCAACTTCCGACTACCAAGCTCGTTCGCCATGGACAGAAATAGGTGGTAATCACTTGGTGCGAGATCCGGACTATACGGTGGATGCAAAAGAACCTCCCATTCGAGCTCCCGGAGCTTCTGGCGCGTCACCAAAGATGTGTGTGGCCTGGCGTTGTCCTGATGGAAGACAATTCGGCCTCTGTTGATCAAAGATGGCCTCTTCTGCATGAGTGCTGCATTCAAGCGGTCCAGTTGTTGGCAGTACAGGTCCGAATTGAGCGTTTGGCCATAGGGGAGCAGCTCATAGTGGATGATTCCCTGCCAATCCCACCAAACACACAGAAGAACCTTCCTGGCCGTCAATCCAAGCTTGGCCACCGTCTGGGCAGCTTCACCGCTTTTCGACCACGACCGTTTGCGCTTCACGTTGTCGTAAGTGACCCACTTTTCATCGCCAGTCACCATCCGCTTCAAAAACGGGTCGATTTTGTTGCGATTCAGAAGCGATTCGCATGCATCCATACGGGCAAAAATGATTTGCGCCAGCCGGGGCACCCATACATCGAGCTTCTTTTGAATCCAAGCTTGTATAACGGTTTGATGACTCATGCCCAGCTCTTGGCCGATGCTACGGCTGCTACTATGCCGGTCTCTTTCAATCAATTCAACGATTTTATCTTCGATCACCTCTGCACCAGAACGAAAACGTTGAAACCATCGTTTTGCGGTGGAAATGGAAACTGTATCGGGTCCATAAACTGCACAAATTTTATTGGCAGCATGAGATGCATTTTTGCCTTTATCGTAGTAGTACTGTAAAATATGCCGTATTTTCTCTTTATTTTGCTCCATGTTTGCGACGCTATAACTCACGAACGACTAAAAACAAACAACAATAAATCAAACACGTGTTAGCGCGTGAAAAGAGCTTTCAAAAAGCTCTAGCGTGAACCGATGCGACGAATACAACTAGAACTACGCGCTTTCAAAAACAAGCTTGCGGAAATACCGCAAGACTTTTTTGACAATCTTATATTTTATATTTTATGAAACTAGCCCGCAAACGGGCTATACCTCTGCCTGATGAGCAAACTGAAAGCATTTCTGAGGAGAATAATGAGCCAGAAAGTCAAGTCCAGGACCAGAAGAGCAAAATGGTATTCTTGCTTGTGACCAAATATGCAATAATTTAATTTAAAATTTCAAGTTCATTGTGTTTTAGTTTATTTTTAATAAAAGCACTACCAAGTACAAATAAACTTATTATAAGAACGAAATACTGTTTAGGAACTTTAATTTCAATCTACTTAACCAACAAAACAAAATGATGTAACTTCGGATTCCGTGTTAGTTTATTTTCTAATAGACAATTTAGGGCCAACTTTAAAGTAATATTAAAAATATCCTTAAGGCCGTCAGTCTTCTTGTTCAGTATCTGCTGAAGGACATGCAGCTTTTGCTTTTCCACCTCCACTCTTGCTTTCTCCACCACGAGCTGCTGTTCCTTTACATTTTTTATTTCGTCAAGATGATTAGCAATTTTTACAATTTGCTCGTTTTGCCGAAGTAGGACACTGTGTTTCAAGATCTTCGAAATCAATGGCCACTTCAGATCTCGCCTCAGGGGCTGGCCTGCCAAATGTCTTGGCATTTTCAATGCCGTCCACTGCTTTATATAGGCCAGTCAAGGTGGCTATAACCCGCTCCTCGGGAGTTATAATTTGTTGGGAGTATAGTCCACCACCGGTAGCCGTGATCTCCCGCTTATTGAAAGCCAACTTCTTTTTAATGTTAGCCTTCCAATCTGCCCAAGACTAGTAAAAAAAGATTAAAATAATGAACCAATAACCAACGAACAGTTGGTCTTCCACCCGGCAATGTCCTTAATTGGGGACTCAACGAGTCCCATCTGGCTTCGGCATTGGCGCGGTCTCCCTTGACAAATCCTTTTGCCAGGTCTACATTCTTGTGTATTAGAAATGTCAATAATCATATCGAAATATATATTAATTTAAATTCAACTTACATTCCGCTGTTAATAAATTTGATTTCCCCAAACAGGTGATCGTCGGCCAAATTGCATCTGCTTAGTTGCCTGCGCTCTTAAATTATTGGTCGCATGAGAAAAAACTCCGATTTTTTACAATTTAATCATTTTTTCTGCCTGTTGGCAACCCTTAAACCAACGATAGGCGACTATCGATAGCCAAAATGTTAATCGAACTAGTCAGAACTTTCGAAATTGTGGAATTCAGAACACGAATTTTTCACCTTTTACTTTACGCTTTGTCTAGCCTCAAAGAAATTAAAAGTGTTCGTAAAATTTTCACGCAAAATTCTTTCGTTTTACGTTTAACAGAACACGAATCAATTCCACTTCGGAAAAGCTTTTGTGGAAGTGAAATTAAGAACAAGGCTGTATATCTCTTGAGGCAATCTATAAGGTTTTTTTTATTTTATTCAAAGTTTACTAGTGATACTAGCATATAATCCGCCGCCAGATATTCAAATATTTCGGCATGTTCTCAATTCATATACCTTTTTTAATAGTTAATCGAAAGCAAATCAGCTCTGGTGGCGTTTTAAAAATCACACTGATTTGTTAGCCTTATGAATACAAAATTATTTTTTAAAATTCAAGTTAAAAAAAAAAAATGATTCGTCTTTTAAAGCCTCCTTTGAACTTCTAACGCTGTTGCTATGCAATTTGTACGTTCTACATAAACATTCTTCACACAGCCCAGACAGTCCGAGTTTCAATCGTATGCCACAACTTTCATATTACACATAGGTCTACACAGACCTGCTTGTGCCGTTTGTGACTTTTTTTAAAACAACACAAAACAATCAAACCGAAGTCTGACATCGTTCTTATTGTGTTTTCAATACCCGCTTCTAGGAAGTCATGGACGGATTCGTCTTTAACACGTAAAAGAAAAAAGTTATACTCATTTTATATGCAAAAGGTCTGCACAGACCTGGTTGAACCTCCTAGGGTTAACAGAGCACGCATTTTGATAACAAAATTCAATATTTTAAGTTTGTTCGTTTGTAAGACGATTCATGGTTAAATTATAGACCAAACTGAAGATGTTTGACAAAAAAACGAAAAAAAAAAAAAAACGTGCGTGGCCGTTTAAACCAGTGTTAGCCAAAAGTAATAGAAAAAATCACCCTTTAGCTGTCATAGGAACTATCGGTCGAAAAGTGGGTTTTATTAAAAATAATTGTTTGTTTTAACGCTGGCGTTTTTAGACTCTGATGTATTAAAACATTAGCAAAAATAAAAAATAAAAAAAAAGGTTTAAAATGGAAAAATAATTTATTAAAAATAAAAAAAAAAATTAAAAAATTTTTAATGTTCCCAAGGCTTTTCAGCTTTGTTTAGTTCTTACATCATTTAATGTATCACTTTAGCGAAGTTTGACTGTAAGTCTTAACGCACGCACACACACACACACACACATCCCCATGATGATCACGTTTGAGGTCAAATGACCAAAAAGCTTATTGTTGCTCAGAAAAATAATTTGATTTTTCGACGTTTGTATTAAAGTTGTTATTGAAGATGTGTTTAATTGAAAATTAAGGCAACAAACTCGCACACACACACACACACATCTTATACTTATTATGAAACAGGGGGGAAAATGCATTTTCCTAGATTGAGGACTGAGTTTTCCTATGGCAATGCTGCTGTTGCCAAGGGCCTCACCACATGCATAAAAAAAATAAAATAAAATGATATAAAAACAACAACAACAACAACAACGTGGCGCCAACAGAAATAAAATTCAATACAAGAAGTGAAAGTATATTGTGTGTTGTTGCACACGAGTGTGTTTGCGTGTGCTGGTGGTGATCTTACCTTGCTTTTGCGAACCGAACACAGCGACGACGACAAGAGCGCGACCACAAAAGCGCTGCCATATCGTGTCAAGCGTGCTGTCACTCTCGCACATATTGCATTTAATTATGCCAACAACAAGTGGTGTTGTTTTATATCCGCCTGAGCATGTGTTTGTGTGTGTGTGTGTGTATGTGAAGTTGGCATTTCAAAAAGTTTAAAAACCAAATAAATATTTACTTTGCTCTCTCCCGCTCTCCTCTCAGACAACTAAAAAAGTACAATTGAGACAAGCGACTGAAATCGGCAGCATTTGACATTGATTACCGTAATACTATTTGCTTGTCTGTATCTGTGTGTGTGTGTGTGTGTTTGTACTTTTTTTTTAATATTTGAGCAACTGTTGTGTTGTCTTTTTCACCTATTTACAGTAATTGTATGGTCGATCAGCCGCAGAGAGAGAAGGCCGTTTCTCACACACACACACACACACCCACATAGTGACAAAGTTCAGTTCATTTATTTAGCCTAAATAACCTTAAGATTCTGCCTCTGACTTGATATAAATTTACCTTTTTCATTAAAAGAGGTGAAAGTGAAGGTCATTAATATTTGCATATGGAAATGTTTATGTATGTACAACGAAAATGCCAAAACATAAATGGTCATATGGCAAATGCCGTTGTTCGAACACCACCTTTTGTGTCGCCATTGTGTTTTTTTCTTTGCTCTCTTCGCTCTCTGTTTCTACCAGAGCTTGTATTTTGTGGTTGTTGTTTTCTAAATAGCCTTAACTTAATTGGTTCAATAGTTTTGTAATTGTTATTGTGTTGGGGGGGGGGGAGGGGTTCCGCTTTTGCTACCAAAAATGGTCAACTAATTAATTTTCAAAAAATCGATGACTTTTTGACATTTGTAAACGTAGCGAAAATTCCAATTGGAGGCGACCAGCAGCAAGAGCAGTGTTGTTTAATTAGTCAAAATTAGTGTTGCAAGTGGTTTGTCAGCCAAGCTTTAGATGTGTGTGTGTGTGTGGAGTATTTTGATTATTGTAATCCGTCGTTAACTTTGGCATAGTTTTCGTAGCCGAGAAACCAGAAAATAAAACCAAAAAAAACAACAACCAACATTAAAATTACCAACCCAAAAACAACAACAAGTTGTCAGCGCACTGAGCCCTCGTTTCGGCTGTGGCTGCCACTGCTGTCTGTTGTTGTTGTTGTTGCCACCCGACTTGTTACATATCGTTGTAGTTGTTTCTGTTTGCGGTTGGTTTAGTCATACTTACGCTTGCCTATAATGTTTATATAATTTTTTTCGTATCTTTTTTATTTTTCACTTGCATACCGACGACGACGACGACGAACGGCGAGGTTGTTGCTGTTGTTGTTGTTGTTGTTGTGGGTTGGGTTTTGGTACGTTTACTTTTTGTGTCGACAAAGCACCCATTAGTTGTTGAAAGAAAATGTGCATTTTTGTTTATCATTGTTTGAAATAAAAAGGAAAGAAAAAAAGCGCCTGGGGGAAAAACCACAAAACCATATCGTTTTCTAAGTGATTGCTATTTAACAAAAAATCAGGTCTGCAAATCGGAAGGGGTTCCTTCTGGGGTTGAAACAGGCGAAATTTTTTTTGTTTCGGTTTCACGGGTTTAGAAGGTCGCTGTTTTTGCTGATTCAGAAAACATTAATGAAAATTGGAACTTCTTTAACTTTTATTTTTTAATGAGAATTCAATTAAAGCACAAGATATTTATGTTTTATGAGAAACAAATTTTTTTTAAGCTAATTTAGTGGGTGTTTTATTTTAATGAGAGTGTGAAATAAAATCTTCAGCCATGGAAATTCGTAGTCCTACAGAATATTCAATTAAAGGCAAAAATTCGATTGGATAATTTGAAACCAATAGTAACATTTTAATATATCCTCACAATATCTAAATATTTGCAAAAACAATTCCTAAATAATGCAAGAAATCAGAGCAATGAGACCGTTTCACATGAATCAAATTATTTTTGCGTTGAAGTCGTATTGAGGGTACAGGGATATTAAGTTATAAAGTGAATAACGGATATTTAGTTTAACAAATGGCTTAATGCTTAAATAATCAAAGCTTTAATAATACCAAAAAATTCAATTAAACATGGTTAATTTAAATTATATGGCAAAAAAATCAATATTCATATTATTGTCGAAGAAAATGATTATTTATTCTGAGTCCAGTTTCCAGATTTTAAAATCATTTCAAAAATTCGTTTTGGCATTGAGTCTATGACCTTTTGAAACCCGGAAGTAGGAATTTTGGCCCATTCATTAGAGCTGGAGAAAAATCGATGGTAACATCGATGCATCGATGTTTTAATCTAAGCTGCAGACATCGATGATTTTTTTTTCACAATCGATGTTTTTGCAACCCTACATAACCCTTACATAAACAAGAAACGGCCACGCTATTTTCTAAAAAATTTACTAAGCGTCCATTGGAAAGGTAAGGTGGCCAATTTGCGGTGCTGTCAATATGCAACTATCCAAAAAATGTAATTGGACCAAACCCTATTATGTATGAATATCCATTTACATGCTTTAATCAAAAAAAAAGTGCAATTTTATGTATCAAAACGGTATAAAGGGGTGTTCGTATGAAGCTGGCGTGTACTAGAGATTTGTTTATATTGTTGTTTGGGATAATTTCGCAGAAGAAAGGTTTTTCAAATTCCCAGTAGTTTAGCCGTTTCCGGCAAAAAACATGAAAAAAATTGACCTTTTTTCAAAGTTTTTGCACTTTTGAAGCACTAGATGCAAATTTTTTTGGGTCAGTCTGTTCATGACTTTTTTTCCTCTAGTTTATATCTTTAGCTTTGCCCAAGATATAAAAACAAAATTTCAAACGGCTTATGATATATGGACAGTTTGGGGTGAAAGTATGTTCGGTATCAAAAAAGTACCTTAACGATGTGATAGTACCAAGTCCTTTGGGGGATTTTTTTAGTTTCGGTATGCTCTTAAAAAATATCGCGGTCCGAAGGCGTAACCAATTTATGTGTTGCACTGTGTAATACATAAAATTCATAAAAATGTATGAAATCTTTATTTGAGTCGATAGAACGATCTATATAATTAAATGTTGAACTCTTCAATATTGGTTTCCAATGCGTCAACTGTTGCGGCCTTGTCGCTATAGACATGAGCCTTAACATGGCCCCACAAAAAATAATCTAAAGCGTTATATCCCACGATCACTTTCGAGCGAAAGTGAGAGAGTAATGATATTCTGTACTCGCTTGGTGTCAAATCGCAAAAAATTCGTTCGCGGAGATGCATCGCTTACAACGTTTGCTTCCTGACTGAAATTTAACAAGTCAAGAGAGCAGGAGAGCGAGTGCACCTACCTTGTTTAGTACACCTTGGTCGCTCTTCCATGTTGGGTAAAAAGTTTGTAATCATTGCACAGTAGCGCTCTCCATTCACAGTAACGTTTCTGCCTTCGTCATCTTTAAAAAATACGGTGATGCCACCGGCACATAATCCCCACCAAACAGTGCATTTTTCGGAATGCATTTTCAGATCTTGCAATTCTTCTGGCTGCTCTTTACACCAAATACGAAAATTTGGTTTGTTCACGGATCCATTCAAACAGAAATGAGTTTTGTCGCTGAAGATATTTAGCTTTTTCACATTTCTCACAGAGCACGAATTTTGATAATACAATTTAATGATTTGGAGGCGTGTTGTTAAATTATTTAAATTATACTATGTGACACGAAAACAACTCAGTTGTTGCTAAGTTGCTAAAAAAATAATAATAAAATACAAAAAAACAAAAAAAAAATTTTATAGAAAATATAGAAATCAGTTCTTAACTCTAGGGACATTTCCTCATTTATTAAGCATTAAATTCTGGAATTTAGAGACGAAATCATTAAATATTTCAGAAAGTTGAAATGGGAACAGGGCTGAATGTTTGGTTCATGGACCTAATGTTTTAGTTTCAACCTTGGTTCTTAGCTTCTTAATTCGTTAAACTTTAACAATTCAAACAAGTCAATTATAATCGTTATTGTTTTTTGTTAAAGTTTAATAGGTACTGACTCAATTTCAATGGACCACTCCAAAAGTTCTTGGTCCAACCTATATTTCACTTTATTTCCTTTTTTAAGTCTTAATATTAGGAGTTTGGATTTGATCTTCGACCTCATCTTCAGAACTATATCCTTTTATTTTCTGCTACAATATTAAGAACTTCTGTCGTTTCTTCTCAACAGAACGTGCTACGGTCGGTACTGGTTAGAATGTTCGGTTCATAGTCCGATTGGAAAGACTTAAAAGACCTGAGACTTAAAAGAACTCCAAGGAAAATCGATTATAGTCCAGAGCTTTTAAAAAATGTTCCCTTTTTTCAGGCTGTCGTAAAGAAAAACAGTCACCCTCGTACACAATGAAAACTCGAAACGAAATAGCATCTCACCTCTGCTTTTTTCATCGTGCTCTTTGCTCAATAAACGAGATTTTTTTGTTTGCTCTCTTTGAGCATTTGTTTCCATGAGACATTTTTCTGGAATTCTGTAGAATCTGCCAAAAGTGTCTTTGGCGCATGTATGTGTGTGGCAAGTGTGCCCAGTCGGACTTGACTGCATAACAGAATCACATCTCGCATCTTTCAATCGCTTTTGTGCAGGGGCGAAAAGCAGTTGTAGGTTAAACTTGGGGGAAAAACTCTCGGATCTCCCTTCTAACTAAGCACCGATTGCTTAATAGACAGCCACATATTTGGTCACCCTTTCAGCAAGCAGAAAAAGGTGTATAAGTTTCATTTACTCATCTCACTGATTAAATGTCGGAAATCCTCTAGTTTCAAGGGTATTAACAAGTAAAAGCAAATTTGGTTCAACTTTAAACTTCAAACAAGAGGCTACTACCCACTATCCCCTCACCCCGCCCCTAAAACTGGTTGAGAATTACAAAATAAACCAGATTCCAAAAAAGTGACTCTGATTTGCGCTCTGCCATTGTTTAGAAATGACCTAAATCTAAATATTGTTTTGCACAAAAATAAGTTCCCCCCCTAACAATAGAGAGACACCGGAAACCTCTACCACACGCATACAAGACAAGGTGAGGGCCAAAACTTAAACAGACACACACACACACACACATGCATGACACACAAAAATCCCATAGCCAAATGAGAGAACTCTGCGGAAGTTCAATCACAACAATCAGCAAAATGGGCAGGAAAATGACGCGCAACATTAAACAGAATTCTAATGAATGTTTTTGGTGGTTTGGCGAAGCAGCTGCAGTTGACTCACACACACAGAAACACACAGAAACAGTCGCAGTATGCAAAAGCTCGCTTAATGCAACCATAAAACAACAACAATAATGTTTTAAATGAAATATTAAAAAGTTGATTGTACGCTCAAATTGACTGACCTTCAGTCATTTTCAAAGATATAGCCATTCAATAATCATACGAACAACAGATACAGAAACACAAAAATGTATATTCATTTTTTTTTTCTTCTCATTTTCGTTGTTTTTGTTTTATGGGAAGGGAGGGGAAATACCAGTCAAGTTGTGTGTTGGTTTCTTTTCAAGTCCGTTTTTAGTCCAGTTCCAAATTGCCAACGTTGTTGGCTTCAATAAGAAGAAATCCAAACTGAATCTGGGAAGACAAGTTTTTGAAGCTCCGGCGTCGCCGCTGCCGCCACTCACTTACTCTCCATGTCTTTGGCGCTGTGAAGCCTTCTAGCCACCATGTTTTGGTTCGGATCGGGTTTTCCATTGGCTTGTTGGCTGGGTCTTTTTTGATTAGCATGCATGTAGTAGTTGTTGTTGCTGTGTGTTTGTTTCAGCAGCAGCAGCAGCAAGGAGGAGAAGATCGGCGGCCGCACATTACGAAATCTATTTAAAAAGTTTATTTTTATTTAAAATTTATTTTAAGTTTTGTGTGGCTTTATTTTATGTAAATTTGGTCGTCAACTGTTTGATTAGCAAAGATTCAATTATGTTTAATATTTGATAATATGTTATATAACATGGAGAATGCTCTTCAATTGCAACTTATACCGAATTGCTTGGTTCAATGCTCCTAATATTAGAGAGTAATCTGTCAACACGGCCTCAATATTTCCTGTAGAATCTATAATATTTTTCTTCAAGTGTACGTCCACAATTATAGTTTTGTTTGTGGTTTGCTGTAGATTTTTTAAGCGAAAACCTGTTAGCGACTGTAAAAAAAATCACATAAAGCCACCAACACGTGTGTGTGTCGCCGCCGCTTTGATTAAAATTATATTTAAATAGGATTTTATTGTCAAAAAGTTAAACCTGTATAGAGACTTTTTACTGGCCAAAAGAGCTTTCTTCATTCAATTAAAAGATAACACTGACACACAAACAGTTCTCCACTCCAATCTTATCAGAAGTTATATTCTAAGTATAGAAAAAAAGAATTCGATTTACTTACATATGTCAATTCACGGTCAATGTTGTCTCCAATTGCGAGAGAGTATCCAAAAGAGAGAGAGAGAGAAAAATATGCATTATGCAATGACTGACAGGCGGGCAGGGGCTTTGATTGTTGTTTCAAATCGGTCATTGAACGTTCAATTCCGCTTGTGGGATTTCTAATGATATTGATATATGCCCAAGATTCTTTAGTAACTTAATTTAATCAATTTACATTTCTGTCAAAATGCAATTCCTATCCCATCTCCCCAGCTGTATAAAGAAAAGAAGATAGGACTGAGCTTTTCACAAAACTATAATTTTTTTTATGGGACACGAAAAGATTTATATCGCACTGAGTTCACACACGCGCTTCAAATTTTAACCCCACTACAACACTGTGGGGAAAATAATTAATTGAATTTGCATTAATTAAAAATATAAAGCTACAATAATTGTTATTTTCACTAAAGTACAATTTCGAAATAAAAATGTTTTGTTAATTGGACCAGCCACTTATCCCCCACCCCATCTAGACTACTTTGGTTATAGAAACTCCATATCCCTAAATGAAAGCAGAAACTGAACAATTTTACACAATTTTGGTACATTCGAATCTCTTAGAAATCAGATCATTTTAAAATTTTCTATATAAAAATCGATATAAAAACGCGGATCTTAACAATGAGTTAATTGATGCGTCATTTGACTAATAATAAGAACTACATTCTGACTGCGGATGGCACAAAATGAAATGAGATTGGCGTACTTGACAGTCAAGTCGATCGGCAAAACACGAATCAAGCACAGGAAAAGAAAACTTATGGTTCCAGGTGCATTGATGAATTATTTAAGCCCAGCATTAGGGTGGCAAAGCGGAATGTCGCTCATCTCTGAATGAGATCGAACGGCATTTCAGTATACCCCTTATATGGGTGTCTGGTCATCGCAACATAGAAGGAAATGAGTCTGCGGACAAACTGGCCAAAATAGGTACCACCATCGAGCTCCTTTCAGGGAAGAGCACGATAGGATGCCTTGGCGACATAAAACTTCACAAAAGCAAACACCGTCTCCCTACGAATCGGTGGAAAAACCTTTCTTCCTGTGCAGTAGCGAGGCTTACGTGGCCAACATTCGATCAAAAACGTTCTAACACACTTTTACGTCACAGAAGGGATCTCGTATCACTTCTGGTGGGGACCCTCACGGGTCACTGTCTTATTGGCAGACACGCAGCAAGCCAAGGCGTCACTTACCATGACTTCTGCAGAAGTTGTGGACACGAAGAAGAGGAGGAATCGGTACAACACCTTCTGTGCCATTGCCCCGCCTTGAGTAGAAGGAGACTCAGGACACTTGGTCAGGACCTCTGCTACTCATCCACTCGGAGACATCCGGGCTAGAGATTCCAGCTCTGCTCAAATTTATTCTGTGAAGGTTCAGTAACGAGGACCCCCCTTAGTACTGAAAAGAGTTAGCAGGGAATAAATATGGCATCGCAATGGGCCCAAAGTGGGCTAAGTGGGAGAGCGACTTATCGCTCTCAGCCATCGTAAATCAACCTAGGGCCAAAACAGCCAATTTTTTTTCCCAGTTAAGTTTAAAATTTTCTTCAAAACGGACCAAGATTAACTCAAATCATTTTCTCAGAAATGGAACAATATTAACTCAATTTGAGTTTTTTTGATTTAAAAAAGTTGTTCTTGAAGTGAGAACATTGTACTACAAATGAGAAAACCCGTTCAGGCATACTTTTTGGTAACGATTGTGCTCGTTTTGAGTCCAATGTTCTCTGTTTTTCCCTCTGTGTAGTGTTTGTTCATACAAATTATTCAACAGTTTTCGTTATTTTTAATCTTTGTTAGAGGTATTCCATCGGTGTACTAAGCAAGGCTGCAAACCTCTAAAATTTTACAGAAGGTTCGGTCCGGGGGTTCGAACCCGTTGTAAAGCCTAAGGTTCGGTTCGCGGACCGGTTCTCGGAACCCCTGAACCCATGGTTTTGGTTCGAACCTCGGTTCGCTTGAACATAGAAGAATAATTTCGATTTATTAGCACTTGTTTTTTAAAATTATATTCTTCATGTCAATAATGCAATTTTTAATTATCAAATTCATTAGCTGACACTAACAACTTTTGAGAACCGCTTAGTTTAAATTAATAAGCATTCTTCTTAGATTGTGAAGTGTTGAAAAGGCATGTAAAACTGATTTCTGAGTTGCTGAAACAGCAAGTATAGTTAACGCAATATTTTTTAAGTCTTCTTTTTTCACCTTTCCAAAATTATAAACATTTGTCGATGTATTGGACAATAGTCGAAGGAATCGATAAAATCATTTACAGATTTGATATTAATATTTGTTTATTGCTTTCTACTGCTTTCAAAATCTTACTGATTCATTTAAAACTCTCATCAAGAATTTCTTTTAGAGCTTCAGCATGTCTGTAATGTGTAATGTGAAGTTAACAAAGTTTGAAATCTCGGGTCTTAGAGCACTGCAGCCAATGTTGGTACTTAGCTCATAATAGAAGAACGTTTATCGAACGAATATAGTAATAAACAAAATATTTCAGAACAGTTGCTCGAAATGAAAAGCAAGCTGAATAAAAATCACTTGCTAGTAATTGTGAATTCTGTAGCTTTAAAGTACTTTTTTTTTGGCTGCAGCAATAAAAAGATATTTTAAACTATCAAATGTTTTTAGGTGGAGCTCTTTTAAAGAACTCTGAATTAAAAAATCTTTAATAGTTAGTAAACTGACAGTACAGTTTTGTTAACCTAACTCAACCCAGTTCAATTTCAATTCAATTTTTTATAAGCAAAGATTTCATACAATATGAGTACGGAGAAGTGTGCTTAAGTGTTTTAAGTGTGCGAACTCTACTAATGTCAAACTAAACTCTGCCCTAAAAAACCGTTATCTACTAAATTTTGAGCGTGTGCAGCACAACAAACTGTAATTATATAGTCCTCCAGGGAATTTATTGAGTTAACTTGGTCAAAGTCCAAATCAAGAAATGCTTTTGAAGAACATGAGCAACCTTTATCAACATTATATTCTTAATAGTTGCATTCCTTTTATGCTCTGCAGTTGTCATTTAAAAGTTCTAATGCTCGATCCATATTCATTTCTTGTCTTCTCTTCTTGAACTTAAAATAAAAAATAAAAAAAAATAAAAAATTTATAAATTTTTTTTTTTTTAAAAAAAAACTTTATTTGTTAAAAAAAAAAAAAATTTTCTAAAATGAGGTCCGGTTCGGGTTCAGGTTTAAGGAGTCAAAAATATTTGAGGTTCAGGACGGTTTGCAGTCTCAAAATAAGTCGAATACCACTATGCAATGATAAAGTTTTGAGGCCTATACTTAGTTTTCCAAATTATTTGTATGAAGCTTTCAAATTACTTCCCAATTCCGTATGGGGCGGACTGTTTGAATTTTATTTCAGCAAGAGTCACAAAACTTAAGCTAGGTGATTACAGACTTAATAAAAATACATTAAGTACAGAACATTTCTACGAACAGAATATTTAAAAATAATTACAAAAACTTCTGCGGAAAGCTTTCTACGTCAATCCAGCCAATTTCTTAGTACTTGTTGAACTTTTACAAAAAATCATAAAATGACGTATGAGTTATTCTAGTGAAATGGCATTTACTTAATTACAAATTTGCACTGGACAATTGATCGATATGGACAACAAATGCAACATTAGTTAAGACCTTTTTAAAATAATGCAAACACTATTTCTCATTTGTCTTGATTAGGTGAATCACGCTCCCTCTCTCTCTCTCTCTTTTGACAGTCTATAAATAGCAAACCGTTGAATACCAAACGTTTCAAATAATATTCCCCATTTTATTATATAAAACAAAAATTTGTGGCGGGGGAGTGAGAAGGAAGGGGGGGGGAGAAGACATAATTGTTTGTTTGAAAATATCAGCAAAATGCTTTTGACTTATGTACAATGTCCAAAGGCATTTGGGATTCCCGTGTGGGCAATTACCCATAAGCCAGCCGAACTTCATCGTCGCTCTGCCTCGGTGGTTCGAGCTATTATCGCTGCTGCGACAATTGATTATTCACTTCACACTTGTGTACTAAAAAAAATCAACACACACACACACAGAGAGAGGAGAATTGCATTTAAAAATCACCCTGTACATATAAAAAAGAAAAAGTACAGATTAGTAAACGGTGCGGAACTCGAAAGCCTTACAACCGGTTCAGGCTTAAGATTTTTCGAAGGACGAAATGAACTTCTTTTTCCAGTGAACAGGCAAACCAGTATACAGACCACTCTTTTGGATAAACTGGGTATCATTTACATACGACTGTTAACTCAATGGATAATTTTTTTTATAATATTTTCAATTGATGTGTGCTGTACTTGTTTGCTCTTCTTAATCTTTGTTGTAGGTGGCACTTTGTTTATTGTATTTATGAGAGGGGGGAGGGAGGGGGGTGAGAAGTGTTTTATCACTTTAGTCTACTTTTTCTGGGTTGTCAACTAAAAATTGAACATCTGTCGCCGCTGTCTGTGCGTGGGCGTTTACATATGCACACACAAATATGCATACCGAAAAAAATGCTTTTTGCACGTACGCTGGCTGTGCTCTGCTTGCGGCGATAACAAAACCTGTGATCGATTTGAATTGTAAGTGGCAACGCTGCCCACTTTTCTGTGCAAAGATTTGCCAACTTGTATTGTTGTTGTCTCATTTCCTCATTTGACATTGTTATCAATGGAGAAGAAGCAAAAGAAGCGCAGCACAAAGAAAATTGTCTACACAGCTGACAGCTGCGACGATCACATCTCTGTATGTGTGTGTGTCGTCTATTTTTTCAACCCATACCCCTGAGATTTTACGCATTATACATATTTATGTGTGTACATCTTGTTGCATTCCTTTGCTCACGTTTTTTTTTTTTTTTGGTGGTTGTTGCTCCTGCGGCCAGCTGTTGTTGAAATCCTCACACATTTCCTTCCTTGTGCCCCTGTCTGTCACGTGCAGTGCATTGGCCTTTCACCCGCCGCCTGGGCTCTCAATGCTATTTGAGCGGCGGTTTCCCGTCGTCGTCGTCGACGTCGTCAACGTTTTTAACAAATGGCCGCTGACAACGACGACAAAACTTGAAATTGTATTTATTGCTGTGTGTGTGTGTGTGTGTGTGTACGTGTGAGTTTCGGTTGTTGTTGTAGCTACTCTCTTTGTTTTTGGTTTTGTATTTTATTTGGCTAATTTGTTTAAAGTTGGCTGCAAATTTCTTGTTATTGAAGCACGCACCAGGGGCACACAGAAACACACGCTTGAACTTAACGTGGGTTACCTTGGCTAAGTTAATGCTGATTTTTTATTTTGGTAACTTTAGTTTTTATAGCTGTTTTTTTATGAGCCTCGTTTTCAATTTTCTTGTTGATTAGGTGACGGCAAATCCACATCCTGTTTGAAATTATTGTTAATTGTCTTTGGGAATGTGGACTTAAAATCACGATATGTGTGGAATATTATTGATTCGAGTTGTTGATAATCACTTGAACTTTTAATTGTTATCAACAAAAAAAAAAGCTTTAAAGTTTAAACTGTTTTTGGGTCCAGCTTATCAGCTGAAATTTTATAAACTTTTGTTGTATGAGGATCCGCCTCCTACCACCATCAGCTTAACTTTCTAACACGAAAGATTTGCCGCCTTGCCGGGACCAGCACCGCAAAAAAAAAAAAAAACAAAATACCCAACAACAAAAAAAAACAGACAGCGGGGGAGGAGAACAGCTATACACGCAAAAACAATTAAACCCTTTTATATTTTTTTGTTATGAGCTGTCATCTGGCTGGGGAACCATCATCGTGCAAAGATTGGTAGGGGATGGTGCCAAAGGCACACTTATGCCAAACGGATGACGCCGTCAGGGGGATGCTGTCTATAGACAAAAAGGTCGGAGAGATGTCGTTGTTTAAGACGCCTCTTAATCTGTGTGTCGCCAGATCATTGGCAAATTGTTGAGTGGTGCACCATCACGATTACCGCTGGTGTGCATATTGATTTGGTCGCATAATGACAAAGCGTCCACATCGCGGTATATGTAATAAGTTTTATGCACCACATATTAAAGACTCTAGTTTCTGTGGGCAGTGGATCTGCCGTGATAATGGGATCGCCCAGATGGCGCTACCTAGGGACTAAGAAGCCAATGGAGCCCAATGCCGTAGCTACTGCCCGAGTCACATGGACTTTTCCGGTCAACCGAGGTCCAGAGACATGCCAAGGTACCGCGGTATCTATATATGGACTCTTGA
>JAEIFU010004091.1:0-19792 GCA_018904235.1 Lordiphosa stackelbergi | reverse complement strand
ACTCACCTGATACAGTGTTACACGTTCACCCATTTTCTTTTGCTCCTCTGAATGTTGCCCTTGATACAAATACAGAATGCAATTCAAATAGTTGATTTTGAATCTTACATATTTCTTCCACAATTTAAACACAGAGCTATCAATGACCTGAGCCACTGGTCCATCATCACCGCCTGTGAGTAGAGCAGCCAATGCGGCTCCATAGTACACCACAATCTGGGCTGTAACCTTGGCCACCACATTTGGTTTGCGATTGTCAATCAGTGACTTCTCTAGTATGCATTCCTGTGCCTGAGCCAAACACACCTGCTGCTGGAACATTAAGAGCTCTGGTGTCATAAAATCACCACCACCATTGACATTGCCATAGCGCTCCCTCAACTCATTGTAGGCCCAGGCAGCGGCCTGGAAATGTGTGCAGGCCATTTTCATGCCATCCACATCACCGCGCGTCACAGAGGCACCCTCTTGGGTATGAGAGGCAGCTATGTTGAACAAAACAGCGGCAAGCTCATAACGCATATCGGTAATTTCATGCACCGTACTGTGATACAGATCTTTCCAGGTGAAAGTGAAACATCCCCGATCGGCCAGTTGAGGAAAACGATTCTGGAGTGCATGTAGCTGGCAATAGTAACGTTTCATCACTGGAGCACCATCTTTGGTGGTGCGCATGGCTTGATTGCGTAAAGTTTCCAAGGCATGAACCTCCTTGGAGTAGGCCTCGGCATCTTCATGATAGAATTCGGCTATGTACTGGGGGAAAATAAGAGAAATCAGTTTAAAGCTCAATATGGCAAACATATCTGGAACCGAAGCTTAAAAAAACGACCTGTAGAGTTCCTCTCTCCTTAAAAATCACCTCAATTAAAGCCCTTTCGTTCCCATTGCTTCACTAAAGCTTCCAGAACTACCTCCCCTGCGCCCCTTACCCAGTTCTTAACAACCTATTGTTGTTTATTTTTATTTTTTTCTCGAGACTAATCAGGCAACGACTGCACCATCACAATGTCGATGACTCAGCCGCCGCCTCACCTCACAAAGACAACTCGGCCAAAAGGCGTAGACTGCTCAAAGTAGGCTTAGTTTCTGCCCCCCATTTTTTTGTGGTTTATCAAAATACCTAAATAAATAATTAAATTAAATATCAAGTTCGTCGACCGTCACCGCCCGCCGTCTTCATGCCCCTCCGCCCACATTCCACTTTTTTTTCTACCTTTTTCAGTGCCGCAAATGAAGTTCCTTCGGGACTGGATTTAAGAGCAAACCACAGCATATGCAAACGCGGCACTGCCTCCATTATGATTAACTTTTCTACTCAATCTATAATTTGTATTAATTTGTATAAATTGAACAAAAACAAAAACACTCTGTGTCTCGACGGTGTGACCAACATTCGATTTCTTTAAAATACCAGCGTACCAGTGACAAATGTCCGACCAAAGAACATGTATCCATAGATGATGCAACAGCTCGTACAAGAAATGTTGATTTTGGTGTTGGTTTTTATTGATGCGGGAAGGGAAGGGCAGTCATTTTTATTCGTCCGCTCGAGGGCCGGTTTGTCGGCTTTGTTGTAAAGTGCTGCAGGCACTTCAACAAAATTTATTTCAAAAATTTAGTAGATGATCAGTGTGACCAGTTAGGTTAGCCTTAGTGATGATTTTCTTTCAGCCATAAAACGGCTAACGAGTTTAGTCGAATAAATAGAGACAGGTAGTGGGAATTTTACTATGCTGAATGAAAAAATTATACTTGTGAACATTGTTATATAGTATGCTTAATTTTATTTCAGTACATCGCAACTAACTCACTTTAAAGTTATAAAACTTTTCTTACTCAAAATTATAATAAAAATTTTATTATCAGAGAAAATAAAATATAAACTTTTGTAAAAATAAATTATAATTTTGTTTAACTAAACGTTTTGAGAAGAGGTTTAATTTGCGTGCCTGTGGTTTGGGTAATGTTTAAATTAATTTATTTTTAATTTTTTTTTTTCTAATGAACAATATGTCGTAGAATATTGTGTGCGAATTTAAAGTCAATCCGAGTAATTACCTCGAGAAAAAAACATCACCTTCTGAAATGCGTACAACTTTGAACGGTTCAGAAGATTCTTGGAGTTCTGATGTACACTAACAAAAATTTTTTCAAGGCACCTCTGGAGATTCACAGACACCGGCTTATTTATCCATAATTTTTTTTGAAAATTTTTTTCTGACATATTCAAAAGTTGTACAATAAAATATAATAAAGTTTAATAAAATTATATTATTGATGTCGCCGCAAAAAAAATATGCGTTTTTCTCGCCTTTAAAACCCTACCTTAAGCATAGCTCGAATAGTTTTAGCAGTTCCACCCACAGAAGTGTCAGTAGAATGAACATTTTCCACATTGGAGTTTAATTTGTCAGACCTAAGAGGCAATATCCAGGAAAATATACTAGGAGATATATTAAGTCTTAACTAAAATTGAAGTTGTTTTGTTATTGATGTTAATTTAAGTCTTTTAAAATCTGTATTATTCCCTGTTGTAAAAAACTACATATACAATTATAATAAAACTAATCAAATGGAAATGTCAAATTTTGAGTTTATTAAAAAATGAAATGTTTATGATATAAAAGGGTGTGTTTCACATATCGACGTCGATTTCCGTATGAATTTAAGGATAACTTGATCAGGTCAAAAGAAAGTTTTAATTATTTGACCATTTTGATCCTCTTGGCTTTCAGTAGTCGACTTCAAACCGGCAATGTTTTTTAAACAATATCAATACGGAAATTGCCGAAATTTTTAACATACCCGATTGAATGAAAACCTTAGTCTTTGTTAATGAACAATCTGAATACTTGTATAAAAACAAGTAAGAGTATTGCGGTCGAGTATACACCTACCATAAAATTTGTGGCTCTACCTCTTATAGTCTCTGAGATCAACGCGTTCTTTTTCCCATTTTTAATGAGAACAGGGTATAAATATGATTCTTTAGTTATTTAAAGGAATAAAGCGAACCGAACTGAACCGGAACTAACCGCGGTTTAGTAAGCTCCAAAACCATGCAATGCACACTAGGACCAAATGCCAAAAAATTTTGGCAGAAATTCAATTTTTTTAAGAGTTTTGCAAAACAATATTGTTTTCCAATAGAAGGTTAGTCTAGGGCAGCTAAAAATCATATTATACAATTGAAACTCAGCGCAGCAGCGTATCTAGCAGCCCTGCTGGGAAGTCAGCTGTTTGTTTACACAAACCTTGACTTTTTGATAGCAGAGCCATATTTCAAATCAGTATATAATAAAATCTACGTCGAATATGGAAATAAATTAAAAAGAAAATAAAGAGGTAGGAGATGGTGGTGGTGAGCTTGTATTCTTTGTTTTATATGATTTGCCTTTGTTTATATGTGTTTTTGTAAAGTGATGTTTTTAGCAATTCTAACCTTAAACTTGTTGTGTTCCGTGGACTAAAAGTATGTTGTATTGTCGTGGATTGTCGGAACTTAAAACGCTATATTATTCTTCAATATGCATATAATACGAGGATATTAATCTTTTTTGCCCCTTTTGCCCCTTTTGCAAAAAATCGACGAAGGCGAAATGCTTAAGTTTTGCCTAAATAGTCGCCAAACTGAAACCTTTACTAATTTTAGCCCAGAAAAGTACTTAGAAACACACAAAAACAGTCGATAAAACAGAAAACAACAATTTTTTTGACTATGTTAACGTTTATTAAAGCAAATGCTATCGGATGGTCTCAAGATTTAAATGCAGCATCAAAGCATCAAAGTTGGCTTTAAGTCTGATTTGTTACAGGCTTTCAACAAGGTGATTTTGCTTAACCTATTAATAGCCCGTTGCACCGAAATTAGGCGTATTCAAACGTCCGTTGCGTCAAACTGAAAAGGATTTCCCAAAAGTTCTTTGCGCCATTTTAGTATACACACTTTGATCAACAAACAAACGTTGACAGAACAGCGGAAGCGAAATCCGTTTTTGGTACTTTTCGCTTTATGTCTTCGTCAGGTTGCAAATTTTTGGAGTTTGTGCGCCATTCGATCGCATCAAAGAAATGGAGTGCTTAAAAACATTTTCATACATCAAAAATTAGTACAAATAAGCTTACATTATTCCATTGTACCTGCTTATGCACAGCTTCAAAAAAACTTAACATTTTTTTGGGTTCTTCGCGAAGTTTTTATATTAGTCATGCTATTTAGGTTAGAAAAACGAATGGAATAAAAAAATTTATTTAAAATGGTCTTCGCTCTTAACCCTGATTTGTCATCACTCGTCGTTTCAACGACGCGTGTTTACATTTTGCTGTTTTTCTCTTTTTTCTTTGTTTGCTTTGTGCTGATTTTTGCATAGCATCAGGTGCTGTTGTGTTGTTGCTGTGCGCAGTTGGTTTGGCTTCGTACGATCCGTGTAAGCATATTTTTTTAAACTTATGCAGTCGAAACTACGAACGATGAACTTTGCGTCAGTTTTTCGTTTTAAAGGCAATATACCAAATTTTCTATTACTTATTTTGGTTTGTGCAGTGAAAATAAAAGATGAGTGGCAAAAAAATTCACCGACGAGGAAATTGAAAAATTTCTCGCTATGTGATGACGATTACGAACCAGACGATGCTTTGATTATGGCCCAGACGACATCGAAGTAGAATCTGATGAAGAGATCGAAACTGAAGAGGACGCGAGTTCAGCAGAGGATACCATCGATGAAGATGAGGATAACATACCTTTACATCTATTGAAAGCCAAGTCGAGCATAATATCATTCAATAAAACCATTTTACGAGGAAAGGACAAACATAAGTGGTAAAATTGTATTCTGCCCTTGTCAAAAGTCATATGGCAGACAGACTTGAAGTACCAACATTGTCTACGGCGCTGCGATCAAATATTGAAAATTTAATTGATACTGATGAGAACGCTGAAGGTGAAAATCGTGAAACAATTGTAAAAAAACGCAAGATCTGTGCTATTTGCCCTTCCGCTAAGCGACGTATGACAAAAACATCCTGCAAGAAATGTGGAAAACACCTATGTGGGGAGCATCAAATTGTGCTTCTCCAGCCTCTGCTCAAAATGAACAGTTATGTCTAAAACGTTCTCATTTTAGTTTAAGCATTAATATTAAGAAAAATACTTTGAATAAGTAATGTTGCTTTAATTTTGTTATTTTTATGATTTTTTGTTAATGTTTTGTAAAACAAGCCAAATGGACAAGAGCTGTGAAATTTGTATTTATAAACAAAAGACTGCAGGAAAGCGACTTAAAATCGTTTTTTTCTAAAAAATAAACTGTTCACAATAATACAAAACTAACATGTTTTGTGTGAGTTTTCATGCAGGATTTTTTAAAGAATTTTAAAAATTACGTCGTCGAGTCGACGAACGATGATCTTTACGTTATAAAATAACGATGACCGTCCAGGGTTAATGGGTTAAGAATTCTTTGAAAATGTAGGACGCCCAGTACGATTACGCAATGAAGCGGGAGCTCGCTTAAAGCGTAGACTAGCTGCCACGGTTTGCAGATCATGGTGAGAATAAAAATTTTCTTATCCCAGTAGGTGCAGTGGCTACAAAAAGGCAAAAAGCAAAAAAGCAAATGTGTTTGGGCGGTCGGGGCGGGTGTTGGGGCTCTGAGGGGGGGTTGGGGTGATTTACTAGATTGTTTATTAAATAAATTTATTTACATTTAAGGTTTATGGGAGGTATTTTAGAATTTATTGTATTCTAAGTACATTGCATTTGATGAAACTCAAAAAATTTAATGGAGCCTTGAGTTTTGACCCTGGAAAAGCACAAAACCAATTTTGAAAGACTGGTTATGAGATACTGGAAACAATCTAGTGGACAAATAAATCAATGCCTTAAGCTAGTACTCAGACGCTTGAAATTGTGTAGAAGCCCATCTAATTACTTAGCTCTGGAAGTCCGCTCTTGAAAATTGTCAGATCACATTGTCAGACAGGTACGGTACTATTCGATACGACAAATGAAAATATGGAAATTATAAAACTTGTTTGATAATTGGTCAGAAGTACCTTCGACAATTGAGTACGCAATGAAAAAAAATGAAAGCAAAGAAGACTAAAAAACAAAACTATACAACTATTTGGAGAGCTGAGAGGTGGAAAAACAAGTGGAATCTCTCCAATAAAAAGTATTTCGATACTGGCAGCTGCATCACTTGTGGCGGAGAATCTTTTTCGATGGCTCTCCTGTTGATGTGGTTGGTGTGCCAATTGCCCAATGTGTGCACACCACCCAAGCCCAAACCTCCGTAGCCTTCACAGCCCACAACCAAATAGACCTAAGCCTTTGCAGTCTCCATAGTCCATTATAGTAGTGTTTCCTCCGGCTTACTTTGGTAGTTTCCGTTGCTCCCGCCGCTCGCTAGAGGTAGAAATTCTGCTCTAAGAATCAGCATGGAGCTGCCGACTCCAAAACGGCTGATCAATTCTCTTAGGGGGTCGGAGACTATTAGGACTTGTAATTGGTTTCATCATTCTCAGAAATACTTACGATCAATGAAGACTTATTACATCTTTAGGAGAATTTCATGGAGCAGGTACAAGTCGCGCTGATCAAAGCGGTCGAGTCGATTTATACCCGAGGCCCAACTTTCGCAGCCATCTCTCAAACCTTCTGGAAAATTCGAACAATTTCTCCCCTTTTCTAAAGTTTTGTTTCAGAATAAAACCAACTCGTGTTACATTGTTCTTTTTTTGTGTTATTTAATTTAATAAGCTTATTACACATATTACACTTATATTTGGAGTAAGTTTTTTTGTTTTGTCAAACGTGCCATTTTGTTTTTGTTTTCTCCGGCTTATGAAAATTGTAGAAATAAGTTTGAGTTTACAAACATTTTTTGCTAATTGGGTTTTGTGTGTGTGCGCGCAGGGGATTTTTACTTAATAATTCACTATTATTGGTAGTTTTAACTAAGTGTTTGACATTTTGGCAAATGAATTGGTGCAAGAAATAGTTAGACAACACAATTAACACCTGGGGGGATATATAAAAATATATATCTATGTATTTAAGCGAGCAAAATCATTTTGTTCTTTGTTTGTTTTGTATCGAAAGCAGTCTACAATGTTCGTTTTATTTATGTTTCATTATATAGCAGCATTTTAAAGTTTTCAAAGTTATAGGAAATTTTGGAAATGCATTGAAATCAAACACTCGTGCATACTTTTATATGCCGCTATATAACACAATTCTCTTTTAGTCAACAGGAACCAAGTTTAAACATTAATCGTTTCTTATGTTTCATTTTATAATCTATAAAAAATTTGGCGTTTTCCGATTTGTATATTCGAATAGGTAAAAAATGTTTAATTTTTGTTTTGGAATTTCGTACTTTTTGTTTCAAGTTTACCAATCAGCATCATACGCTATGATTATTTGTAGTATGTAGTTTTCTGTTCATTGTTTATGCACAAAAAAATTATTAACAAATCACAGTAAAAAAGCAACAAGGCTAAAAATGTTATAATATATATATATGAATATTTTACTAATATTAAATTTTGTTCTGTTATGGCTTTGTTAGTTCTCCTCTCAAGTTGTGGCATATAACTGAACAGAGAATACAATAGAGAATAGAATACAGCTACAGATTACATCTAGCTATAAGAGATTTGATCGTAGAGAGAGATTCAGCAATTAGGTAACAGTTTGGAATGTTTGGCCAATCTATGAAAAGTCAACACTTAAACTTAAGACTGAGAAATGCTTAACAAAATAATAACATAGGAAATATTCAGTTATATAGCTCACAGCTAGGCCTAACAAAATGTTGTTCGTTTGCTTTTATTTAGTATTTTTATATTTTTTAGGTGTATAAATGTAAATATCAACACAATGAACAAATGGAAGGGGCACTTGGAGCATGTTTAGCTATATATATGTATTTGGGGGAATATATTGATGAAAAAATGGTTTAGCTAGGCTTATAACGGACCGCATAGAAAAAGTGTTCAAAATATGAACTGGTGATCATATATAAACCTAGCATATGTAGTTTACGTTTAAGCTAAGATTGTTGATATCTAAAACATTAGAAAATAAACTGTGTTTAATTCGCCCTCAAATGAAACTGTACAAAATAAAACTGTTAAGCTCTTTGTCCCAAATAAATTATTCTATATCAGAAAATCCAACGCTAAACATTATTTTTAACCAGATCTAGCTAAAATTCATTTGATAAGCTCTATGAGGGACAATTTTGTTTTCCCATTTGTGAAATCCACACTTGAAGGTCGGAAATTGATGGTTTAATGTCAAATCTAGTTGGTAAGTAAGAAATAAAATGTTTTTTCATTCATATCTCATGGCTAAACGAAGCGCGACGGGAAATATGCTAGGAAAGTATAAATAGAAGTGAATGAAGAAGAATCATAAGAATTTAAAGAAATATTGAAAATTAAATAAACCAAAGTAATTCTTTTGAATGATAGAACCAATCTTTAAATTTACAATAATTGACACAGGCGTGAACCAATCTGTATGAACATTGGTAGACTCATTAATAATAGATATTCAAAGTAGTCGACACAGTTCAGTAAATGTAGTAAAGCGATTTTTAAAAGGTTAATCAATACCGACTTTTATTAAACTGCGAGACCGAAGTTGAGAAAAGTTAACTAAAAATTATAAACAAAATCAACGATCTTTGTTTTTTAGATCCTTGATTCCAGGAAACAAAAACCACAAGATGGTGAAAGCAATTTCCACCTTTTCCTTTTAAGTAATAAAGCGATTACTGACATCATTAGATCCCACAATAAAGTGATTAAATCAAACATCTAATCAATTTAAACTGTCTATGCGTCTAATGTCTAGTGCGTCTAATGCAGTCTCCATAGACTGTGCCTCAAAACTTGGTTTATCTGATCAAAAGTACAAAAATTCAGAATATTATTTTGAATATTAATCACATAATTTAGCCTTTCCATTAAATTTGGGAAACACTTGGGCCAGGTGTGAAAAAAACCTTCTTCCAAAAACCTCGAATAAACCATTGGTCAAATTTTGGTCCAAACCAAGAGAACGGCTTTGTGTGATTGAAAAACGTTTTCATAGTTGCTTTCCGCTCAACCTTTTTTTGCCTCTCCATAAACACACATCGCTCACTTACTTCAATTCTGGCATAACTCAAAATAATCCATTTGGAGAAAAACGCGATTAAGTTTCTCAATGGATTTAACAGAGAAAAAATGGTTCTTTAAGTTTCGAGTTAATCTATTAAAATATTATAAATTTAAAATGCTTCTTAATAAAATTTGAAAATATGATGTTTTAACTGAAAGCCGAAGTATGTTTGTGCAATATCGACTGCAGGACGTCTGAGATATGACGCTTTTGCATTAACATTAAAATGGACCTGTAAAATGATATTGCGACATATTCTGATCTCACGTGAAAAGTATAAGAGATATCAATATGAAAATTTTACACAAAATTGTACACAATACAGCGTATACATATTTCTGCATCTTTAAGTCAAAAATCGTATTTTTTGAGTTATGCCAGTGTTGAAGTAAGTGAGCGACATGTTCGCCATTCAATTCGCGTGTTTGTTTGTTCGGCTCAATAACGATTGAGCAAGCAATAACCTCGTATGAGTTTTTGCATGGACTGAGAAGCGGAGCTGACAGAGATGGAGAGAGAGAGCTTGCTACGGGATCTTAAGCAGGGCCAACCATGATGGAATTAACACCAATTCCATCATGGGGCCAACCAATTTAAAAGAACAGAAAAATTTGCTTGTGTCGAGTGAGGACGACAACCGATTTACTTGCAAGCAAGGTATACTAAACAAGGTAGGCGCACACGCTCTCTTGACAACTTGTTAAATTTCAGTCAGTAAGCCATGGAGGAAAAAGTATTAGAGAGGAACTTTGCGCTGCCTCTCAATTTTGCTGGTGCTAAACGATAGTGCCCAAGAAGATACTTCAAAGTGCCTGTAGGAAATCACTGTGGTTAGAGCGAGACGACCATTACTCAAATGTATCCAGAGAGAGCGAACAGCTGACCAAAAAGTATCTAGAGCAGGGTTCCCCAAGCAGAGAGCGCGAAAACAAGACTGTGTCTCTCTCTAACACACAATAAAGGTTGACTTCGGCAAACATTCGGCAAGTAAGTTCGTGCCCCCGGGGCTATCGTTGGGGAACTCTTATCTAGAGAGCGTATTTGAGAGCGAACAGCTGACAATTTTCTGACAGAAGCGGTGTCGACTGAGCAAAGTTCCTCTCTTATAATTTTTGCTCCATGAGTAAGCAACTTTTGTAAGCAAAGCATCTCCGCGGACGAATTTTTTGTGTTTTACTTAGTAGCTTAGTAGGCTTTGTATTGAAATATATTACTCTCTCGCTCTCTTTGACACAAATATAAAGAGTTGTGAGAGAGCGAGTGCGACTACCTTGTTTAGTATACCTTGCTTGCAAGTATGTTTAATCAGTCGACTCTCGCTCAAACATGTTTGATAAGCCGACTCAAATTCAACCGCACGCTGCGTTGCCGGTAGACGCTTTTTTTTGCTGGTAGTTGATTAAATGTAGTAGGAACTTTAGTGTATGATGCAATCAAAAAAAGAGAGATTTTGGCAGTTCGCTGATTCGAACCCGTAGCTCGCTAAAAATGTATAAGGTTTGCAGCACTGTTCATAACTCAAAACTTTATTAATTTTAAAAGGGAGTACTCAGATGAGATAAGGAACTCAATAAAGCTGCTGTTGAGGCTGTCAGGTACATTCACCAGATAAGAAAAGAGTGGGACGCCCCGTACTAGCAAAGCTCTTTACGTCGATAAATCCGATTTAAGTAATGGCAGAAAGACAGTTTTTGGATTCTGTATAAATTAATGTTATATAAAATGCAAATAAATAATCGGTCACTGTCAAGTCACTGTTAAGGGTTCGGAAGTCACTGTCCGGACAGCAGAGTCGCTGTTAAGTCACTGTTCCGTTTCAAGAAACTTCAGCATTTTAAGTCTCAGTGACGGCAAACTACACTACAGGTGAGCCAAGCTTGGTATTTTTCCGGTTTTAAGATTTGTAGTATGGAAAATAAGTTTACGATTTTCAAAAATGAATAATATTAGCAGTTAAATGGAACAAATATTCATTTTAGAAGTAGAACTGTCAGAGCTGGGGCGTGAATACGATGCTCAGCGCTCAGATGAGCCGAGTGAAAGAAAGACAGTTAATAACAATAAAAAGTAAGTCACTGTATAGGCACCAACTGTCAAGACACTGTTAAGCCACTGTCAAACAAACAACATTATAGTTTATAGCACAGAATTCACAACTTGACCTAAATGCACCCCCACTTCTCCCCACATTTCCTACCAACTTCGCCCCCACTTTCCCTACAACATCACAACCCACCTGCTACTACGGCAATGGTAAAAGTGGCTGATTTTGCAAATACAAAATGCAAAGACAAGGCGTACCCAAAAGAATCTGTCTCAAAAGACAAAATTGTTCAGAGCTTCGCTCTAAAAACTCTATATAAACCCGGTCTGCAAACCGTTTAGAACCCGAAATTCCGAAACAATTTTCCCTACGTTATCAAGTCGATATAGTGGGACAGAGTTTCAATATCGACAGGCAAGTACAATGCCATCTTATTTCAAATTTTAATTAGAGGTATAGAATAAGTGATCAAATCGGCCCCATGTTTTGTATATCCACAGTTTAACAAAGCTGAGCATCGGCCATACAGGTAAATGTTAGGCCGATTTTTTTAGAGTGGACCCGAGATTTTTAATTTGTGTATATAATATGTAGCTAAAAATACTCGTACTGACTGAACTAAGATGACTGAATTAAGATCGTTTATATGAGAGCTACATAAAATATCAACCCACAGTCAAAACTGCTTATCGTAGAGATCTAAGATTTGGCATAGACCTTTGTTTAGTTATCCAGGCGCGCACTAAGAAAGAAAATTTGGAAAATTTGTCCGCGAAGTAGGTGAAAACGTCAAAGAAATGTTCGTATGGGCCACATAGCCGATTTGATTCTATTTGCCGTATTTACACTCAGAATGTATAAAATTTAAATTACTTGGTTTCTCTCTGCAGATGCTATAAAATCACTTTTATCTATCAATTGGGCCCTCTTTGTCCTTTTTTAATGAAGCCTTGTGTAAGGTCAAAAGGGTACTGACTGAACTATGATCGGTAATGGTAAAAGCTAAACAAATCTGGGTAAGTCTTGTTATAAGGCCCAAAATATGCTTATATTATTGAATACATTTGAAAGCCACTGTGCACTGGTTGAACTCTAGTCAGAAATGGAAACATGTCGCAGTTGTATCTGATACCTTTGAAAACAAATGAAAAATGAATTTTAAATTATTCTTCCTAAACGTATATCAACAATCCCAGCTTAACGCTAGAGTTTAACACTTATCCAAACATTTATAAATATTTCTTCATCATTTGAAAGTTTACATCAACACAAATTTACACAGTTACAGTTTTGGTAAGATTTGTTTTTGTTTTTCTTTGAGATTATTTACACATTTAGATGGTAGGACTTGGTATAGCTTTCGAAAAATATACACACAGATGTACAGAGTATAGACAATGGGAGGGTGGAGTGTGCGAATGACTCAATCTTCTAGTTCCTGACGCTGCCTATGGCGATGTAGCAATCAGCTGCCCGCCGTGAAACGCGGCTTGGCCACATTGTCCTCCGAATTGCTACCATTACCCAATTCCTGTAGTTCAATTTCGCTTAGCAAAGCCCAGTTTTCACTATCGCTATGGACATGGAGACGTAGCTCTTTGAGCGGACCTATTTTCGGATCCAAAAGTCCCTCAGCAACCCCCAGATTATCAAATGAACCCACCACCAGATAGCCATCGGTGGTGGTATTATAATTACTCCAAACGGATGAGTTCTCACTTAGTGAGTCTGAGGGCAGCAGCTCAACGGTGGTGTTATAAAAACGATCGGATGGATGCTCAGAGTTGCCGCTACGAAAAAGATAGCGTCTGAGTAGAGTGGGTTGATCAAAAATGATTTGTACCAAGTCGCCTGGCTGTGGTAGCAGACCCCAAAAGTAGGACTCACCACGATAGGCTCGTTTCAGTAAATAATTCTTATATGGAGCTATGTTGGACTTGACCAGGGCCGGTGGATTATGTGTATGGGCATAGTAAGTGGGCACTTTGCTGCCAAATTGTTTATCCTTTAGTTTTTGCACCTTTCCTTTGAGGGAAGAGCTGGTGCCTATATGTTGGAACAAGGATTTACGAAAATGTTGCCAATATTTGGCCTTCTCCTGATTGCAATGCTTTTGATCCTTATCCGTGCGACAGACCTTGGATTCTATGAAATATGTGAGCAGCCAGTCGACGGGTTTGTCGTTGTAAAACATTTGAAAATAGGTAATCAAATAGGGTAGCTCAGCACTTTTGAACATTTTGCCTATGAAACCCAATTGACAGAAGTCCAAAACGAACCACGAAGGTTGATCCGGTTTGGTCAGAGCGCTTTTAATTAAGGCAAACTTTTTCATGGTGGTTATAAATTGTCGCTTGGTCAGTATATCATCCTCCAGCTGAACATAGAAGGTACCCTTGGAGTGTGCATAGGCCATGAGATAAGCGAAATCTAAATTCTGTTTACTACGCCACTTGACACGTTCCAGGGGATCATTGAGCGTGATTCTTAACCTCTCGAAATTGGGATAATAACTAGGCGCCGGGGCAATAATGTCAATTAGTCCCTGTTCCACTTGCGGCTCAAAACTGGTCTCGATTTGCTTGGCTATCATCTGGACTGCCTCTGCATCCGTTTCGCCTATATACACTATAATCAAGGTTTCATTCTGTTCTTCTTCGTTCATATTCTCAATGAGATTGTGCAGTGTGCCCAGTAAATAGGATTGCTTCTCCCTTCTCACTGTGGGTATACCCAAAACTATGCTTACATCCGTACGCCCCTTGCTTTGTAGATAAGCGGGACGCAGTGAGCCGGCATCATCCAGCAAATGGGGTAGAAAGTGGTAGGCATTGGGCAGACGTATATTCTGATTCCTAGCCAACATTAAACCACCAGATCCTGCCACTTTAGTTATATGTGAGGCATTTCTTAACAATTGGCGGGCCTCAGGACTCAGTCCGTCTAGCAAATTGGCCACCGGCAAAGGCGGTGGAGAATTTGTTGTCATATTACCACTCTGCAATTGTCCCAAATATTGTGAGAGCAGCGACACGTCCTCCTGACGCGCACGATACATGGATTCCAAATACTGCAGCCGCATATGACATTCGGCGAGTCGTTGGGTCAACGATTGTTCGGTGGATAATTCGGGTCCCATCACCATCAGGATTATAATACAAGGAGCCAGCACCAGGGCGGTTACTATCAACATGCAATTACGTTGCCGGATTTTGAACATGTTTGTTCGTTCGTTGTTCGTTTGTTTTGTTTTGCTCGTGAGGATTACTGCGTTGCTTCCGCTTTCGTTGTACGCCTCATCGTGTTCCTTCTCCTGCTATGACTAATGCAGGCCCTGCAAAAACTGTACAACGAAGGTCAAAACGTTTAATGTGAGTCGATATATATATATATATCATACGCTTACCCTGCTTTGGTTAACGTTGTCGTTGTCGTCGTCGACGTTGTTGTCGGAAGCAGTTGCCGCAGTTCTCGCCCAATGACCTGACCAAGAAAATGCAAAACAAGAAGAAAGATAGGAAAAAAATAATAACAATAGTTGTATAATAAGTACGCATACGAGGGGTATGATGATGGATGGGTGTCTGTGTCTGTGGCGGCAAATAAATGGAATCAACTTACATGGCCAAATGCCAGAACGTTGCTTTGTTCATTCAGATCGGTGGGGGACTGCAAGAACAACAAATTAGATATATTATCGTTAATTAGAGGCTGGTTAATAAGAAGGAGAAACTCGGTACATGGGGTACCCCCATCCCATTTTGGGTTATTTGGAAATTAAAGTGTCAGATCAAAAATTTTCTCATAGATCAAACATATCTGTCTATAAAACAGGTAAGAAAAGGAGTCTCAATCGTATAGGTCTCAACATGCTTTTAATGGCTTATGGATTTTTACAACGCTAATTCGGCTTTTGTTTTTTTTTTTTTTGGAAACTCTTCCCCCCTCCTTTCCTCTTCCTTTTTTTTTTCTTCACAAGAAAATGAATCATCTTTCTTGTTTTTTTGAAAAAATGCTAAATTGCAGACGAAATGCACTGAGTTGAAAATTCTTCATTTATATAGCGACTAGTACAAACGAATACTATACTAAGAATGAAGATCTAACAAGAATTTAGTTAATCTTTTAGTCTATTTTGGAAAAAATGTCATCGATGGGCCGCGATTTATAAAGAATTATTATACAACAAAGCCGAATAATAATGCATTTTATTAATAAATAATAATCAATAAAACAAGCAAGATTTCCAAATTCATAAAGCTAACCAAATTAATGTACAGATATGGTCCAAGTGACGTGTACGATGTTTTTTGATAAGAAATTATGTTATACTTGAAGATAAAATTTTAAAATATGCCCTACACATGTTTGAGCAGTTTGTGGATACTCACTTATAAATTCTTTTTCAAGCGCGATTACAAATAAATTGCCTGCGGCGCTTTTTCTTTTTCTAATTTTTTCCTCCAAACTAGGGAATAAAACCGAAACGAATCTCGGGTTCGCTCAGGGCATTATATTGGCCGAAACCTTTTTATACTCTGTGCCAAAGGTACACAAAGTATATTAATTTAGTATGTTACAGGAAGAACAAATCATTTCCGACCCTATAAAGCAGGTTGCACAAAGTATATTGAAGTATTTAGAGTAGGTTACAGGAAAAAAAAATCATATGCGTGCGCTGATTTGTTATTCCCACAAATCATTTCAACAACAAATTGCGTTGCCGAACTTAGACATTCACAAAAGAAATCGGGTTCTTCTGTTTGTTTGGTGTTATGTTGAATTTATTTAAATTTTTGATTAGTTTATATTTATGGGGGCCTGTATAAAGTTTTATCAGATAATTTTTAGCATTATGTATCGATTTGCCAAAGAAATGATAGAGATCGGACGAGTTATAAGCAAATAAGACCAGTGAACCAGTGAAAATGTTATGTATACAGTCTGAGTTTACGGAAGCCGCTTGTGAAATCTGGATTGGCAATTCAGCCCTTCTCATTCCAACAGAGCCATTCTATGTTTTATGTGGGAGTAAGTTTGTGGAATCCGTGGCGCACTATGATGTTCACCGCACAAAATCTTTTTATATTATATCCTAGTCCTAATATCTATATATTCTGAAAAGCACAATGAGATCCGAACAATCTTGAGTGATCTTGAGTGCAGTTAGCCCACTTAGTTTTTATATTTTGTTTTCCCGATGGAATTTCAAAGGAATGGATTTCTGCTGCGCTTTTTTGTTCTTTACACATACTAAATTTGTGTATTGAGCTCCTAGCAAGAGCGCTTAGGCTAGTCCAGGCCAGCCCAAAGCCACCGGAGGCCGAATTGATTCGTGTTTTCACGGCTTGTGAGAGCACTCTTGCTCACCAATACAAGGACATTTTTCTGTCCTCTTCATTTGGCCTGCCTGGCTTAGACCAGCGATGGTCCCCCAAGGCCGAAAACATTTAGCTATTTACACATACACGAGCCGAACGCATGTTGAATCAAGAGAGTAAACAGTTCTTCAATAGCTGGCTAGCGTTCGCATGGAGAATCAGAATTATACCTTTGAGAAAAACGATAGTGCCCAAAAAACATACTTTATAGTGTTGGTAGGGTTTCTCTTTATATTTCTGGTAGTTGTTCTTGCTTAAGCCCCGTACGGAGAACGACAGAAAAGTCCTTTCGTCACAGTATTTCATATAATTAGAAACGCGTTGGCTTTGCTTTGATGCTCACGTGCTGTTAGAAAGTGTTTCTATTTATGTGAAATACTGAGACGAAAGGAATTTTCTGTCGTTCTCCGTACGAGGCTTTAAAATGTATTTCGAGTATTTGTATTTAATTGCACGCGGTCGTAAGCTCATTTTAAGCACTCTCTGTCCAGGTCGAAGCTAGTTCACGCTTTATTTTCGCACACGAATTCACTTTCATGTTTTGGCCTCGCTTTTGTTGATCAACCCGGCTTTAAAGCAGAGTTACCCACCCAGCCGTGGCCCGAAGGGGCACAACACACTCGGCAATTCACACCGAATGCTTGCCGAAGTCATGCTTCACTGTGTGTTAGAGAGAGAGAGACACTCAAATTTTCGCTCTGCCTTTAAGTGTTGCAAAAATAACTGTTATTCTCGTACATTATGAAATATCTCAGTCAGATAATCTCACACAGCAGAGAGAGAGCGTTATTTTGTGAATTTTAGTATGTGCCTCGCTTAGTTAAGTCTGTGAAAGGGAATTTTCTAACCTAAATTTTGATAAGCACAGAAGGTTAGAATTTTGTAAAGAAATAGGCACATTGTGGATAGGAAGGAGTGGTCTGTCTGTGCCGAAATTATCCCAATAGTGACTTTAATGTAAACTAGCTGGGGTCCTCCGTGGAATTTAGAGAATCATAGACTGTGCCAGAGATGTGAGATACCAAGTGGGGATTCTCGGTGAAGACCAGAGAATAAAAATACTTATTTAAATTACATTCTCAGTAAAAGCATTTTATTATAATGTTCTTGCATGCATATGTATGTATGAATCATTGTTCCATCATATCCACAAACTAAAAAAATTCCATTAATCTTTATCAGTGGTGCCCAAAATGCCAAAAGCCTATCCCATGGGATAGGTACTCATAATTCTGCCGGCGTCGCAGCCGTCACAGGCATAGAGAGAGAGAACACAGGGTAGCCAATAAGTCGATACCGTAATAAAAAAACAGGCATGTGTGAACATTAACAATTCGCAGTTGGGTTTCTTCATTTTAAATTTTCGCTTTGTTAAACATACGGAAAATAAACAAAATACGCTTAAATAAATAAGTAAACAACACCTTACGCACACACACACATACGCACATTCACCCACAAATGCAAATTCTGCTCTCGCCCATTGACACACACACACACCACACACTTATGGAGAATATTCTTATACTCACAAGCTCAATTAATTCCGGCTCAATTAATTTGTTAATAGGAACAGATTGAATGCATTTATGGTTGCCCTTTCGGTTTGTTTTCTCTCTATTTGTACGCTTTGGGCCTTGGGTGTGTGTTGTCGTTGGGCTGTTGCTTTGCCCTTTTTTGCCATACGTTTTGCACCAAGTTTTGCAAACCGTTTTTCCTTATTTTCAGTCACATTTCAAGTTTTATTACGATTGTTATGTAAATAATGTAATATTATTGCAACACTCGAGTGGCTTAATGCAACAAAATAGCTAAATATTAATAACGCCCCCGAGAGCAGCTAAAGAGCAACAACAATTAATAAAGTGAGCCAGTGTTGGATAACGCTTGTAACATTAAAGCCCCTGCAATAAGCCGATAGCAAAATCAGCTGTTGAGATATCGATAAGTGTTAAAAGACTCATTCTACTGCCCAAAAATTCTATTGGTTAAAAATTCGTAAAACATGTATTTAACATTATTAAACGGCACCGGTTATGTTTTCAACATAGAAGGTAAGTCTTGAGGCATGAATGAGGTATGACTAATTCTCTCAGTTGGCCATAGATTACATGGAGCTGCGCTCAAAACATCGCATCCTGGGCGTACCAGTGGGCACGGCCCATAACAAAAACAAAAATGACACAGGTGAGCAGAGGAGGAGGAAAATTAAATGTCTTATTTTATGTATTATTTTCCTGCAGCTCTACCCGTGGAGTTAAGTAAATATGAGACCCAGCTGCTTTTAGACAAAGGTTTGGCCCAATTAGTTAGCAAATTGGAATGCTTAACCCGGCCACCCTCCGCTGAAGAGTTGGAGAAATTTAAAACCGCTTTTCAGTCGCGCCTGGACAGTCAATGTGAAGCCCAAAAGGCGGAGAAATTAAGGGAAACGGAACGATATTTGGATAAAATTGTAATGGGCAAACGCAACAAGTTGCTGAAACAGGGCCAAGGCGGAGCAGGGTAAGATTTTGTGGTCTACACTCAACATCTCTTCTTATCTCTAATGTTTCTCAGCTGCCTGTCTTACCGGCCAACAAGTGCTTCAAGAGATTGCCGATAACTTTACATTTGATCCACAAAATTCTTTGGTGGAGCTACCTGCTCCACATTTGCTTAAACATAGTAAGTTTTGGTCTTCTTTGAAAAATTGAGTTTATTTTTACAACGCTTTTACAGCTGCCCAACTGCATTTGGAACCCCTAGTGGATAGCTCTTGCTTAAAATATAGAATATTTCGTGATCTTTGGCAGCGTAACAAATTTGTCACTTCGGGCGAAGCTTTTGGTGCTGACTTTTTGGTCTATCCCGGTGATCCTTTAATCTATCATGCATCACATATTGTCATCATACAGAAAGGTTCGACAGTCCATCCCTTGGAGTTGATAACCAAAGTTCGTTTGTCTGTTATTGTCAACAAGAGTTGCCTGTTTGCCTACGAGGATCCGGATAGGGATAATGGAATTGGATACCAGACGGTAGCCTGGTGTAATCCAAGCAAATAAGACAGGTGAGCAAGACTGAAATAATTTATGCATCCTGTATGGACTCTCAGATTCCTTAACGATGATGGCTGTTTAGATTTGACTTAGAGTTTCGAGTACATACAACATAGTTTTAAAAATTCAGAAATTTTCTATAAAAGGT
>JAEIFU010004090.1:0-19794 GCA_018904235.1 Lordiphosa stackelbergi | reverse complement strand
TGCAAACGCACAAGAGAGATTCGCGCCTTGCTAGCAGAGCCTTACTGTTTGAAGGTCTTTGGCATGCATATTTGCCAATAACTCGTCCTGTAAGTCTTCCAGCTCGTAATAGGCATTTCCCAATTTCTTACGAATTCTGCATTTAATAAAAGCGGGCCAATTTTGAGCTGAACCCTTTTGCGAAGTCCCTTTGCTGGAAATTTCGCTTATATATTTCTTGTCCTGGTTTGTAAGACACTTCGCGACTACGTAAGTTATACGCCCTTTCGTTGCGTTGGCGCTGCGCTGCCATTGTATCCTTAGCTTTATTGCGGATAAGGTCAAAGGAGTCCTCTTGACTGAATCGAATTGTCGCAATCAGTGGACCTAAAGTTCTCATTAATTGCTAACTGGAGCCATCCGTAACCATATGGGCGGAAAGCTACTCTATAGGGGCTGGAATTAATAGCGGGTGATGGCTAGGCGCAATGCACAGCAAATGCTGCTCAAATGCTCATCCCAGTTTTTTTCTGGTCAGGACGAATGTAGGCTTTGTAAGGCGGGAGATTACTGATCGGTTGACCCTCTCTGATGCGTTGGCCTGGGGGAGTAAGGCTGTATAATTATGCGCTACTTTATATTTGTCCAAAGGAATTGAAAGCGGATGATTTGAACTGGACACCCGTTATCGAAATCACTGTTTCTGGGATCCCGAAACAATGGAATAGATCCTCTTCAAGAAAGGGAATAATAGCGGCGGCGTGAATTTCTTAACAGGCTTAAGAAATGGGAATTTCGACATATGGTCGAGCACAACGAAAATTCCCATTTCCCGATCTGCTTCGTGGGTATGGACCCAAAAAGTCCACGTAAAGCTTTTGGAAAAAGCGCATGGTCTGACTGTATTACCCATCGGGGGTCTTAGGTGTGGTTTGGATGTTTAGACGACTTGCAAATATCCCAATCATTAACGTACTTTTTTACATCCGTTACCATATTTGGCCAGAAATAAAATCTCCTAAGTCGCTCCAAGGTTTTATTTATTCCGCCATGGGGAATACATAGGGTCTTCATGGGCAACTTTTTGGATATCTGTAATTAGTGAGTTCGGTATCCATAGCTTCCAACAATAGTCGTCAGCTATTTTTATTCCGGACGCGTGTTCTGTTCGGCGATAAATAAAATTGTCAACTACCTACGCGTCAGGCATTTGGGACTGATTAAGACGAATTTTATTCATTAAGGCGACATATTGTGGTGAGCAAAACTCGGGTGACTGGAGATCTACCATTATACTCTCAAGGTTTAGAGCAGATAAATCCCTCAGAATGCGTGCGGGATAGCGCATCTGGCACAATATTCTGGCTACCTTTCCGATCATTCGATTTTGAAGTCAAGCCCTTGCAATTTGGTGACCAACGTGCTAACCGAGACTTAGATCACTCTGGGTCAGTAACCACTTTAACGAAGCGTGATCCGTTATTATGGTAAATTCATGGCCTTCAATATAAGCCCTAAATTTTTACAGCCAGAACTGCGGCGTAACACTCCTTCTCAGTTACGGTGTAACTCTTCTGACACTTACTCAGCTTTTTCGACATATAGGCTATTGGCACTTCGTCTCCCCTCCTTATTTTGCTGCATTAAAACGGCCCCAACACCTGTATGACTCGCGTCACAGTGCAAAAAGAAAGGGCTTCTCTAAACGGGACTGTGTAGCACGGGAGCTGAGCACATATGAGACTTTAATGTCTCAAGCACCTTTGAGCCTCATCAGACCAGATAAACTTACGCTTTTGCTTCAGCGTATCTGTTAATGGAGAGGCGATAGCGGCTGGTTGCGAATAAATTTGTTGTACCACCCGGTCTTGCCAAAGAGCGTCGGACTTGCTTGATGGATTGTGGAACTGGGGAAATCGTTTTCAGCGGATATCTTTTCCGGATCTGTGCTAATAGTTCCATTGCCGATCACATGACCCAAATATTTGACTACTCTTTTCAGCAGAATTTGCTTTTCTCGATATTGATGGTTAGGTTTGCAGAGCCAATTGGAAGCAACAATCCTTAAAACCTCAATGTGACGTTCAAAAGTATCTGAGACTATCAGTAAGTCGTTAGATAAATGAACACTTCGGTTCGCAAGTGGGCCGGTATGATTTTATCCATCAGTCTGGACATTGTATGAGGCGAGTTGGTAGAGGCCAAAAGACATCACAAACTCATATAAGGGTCGACCTGGCACCGTAAACGCGGTTTTATCGCGTGATTTTGGGGTCGAGTGGGATCTGCAAAGGCGTCCTTAAGGTTCAAGCTTGTTATATGCTCGGCCTTTGGTAGCCTAGCCAAGATTCCGTCTATAAGCGGCATAGGGATAGGCGTCTTTGACCGTTTTATCATTTACCTGCCTACTATCAAGGCACAATCGGACCTTGCCGGGTTTCTTGACCAACACGACGGGTGACGACCACGAACTATTGGATTCTTGAATGACTCCAAGTTTAAGCATGCGATCTAATTCGTCATACATCATCTTTTCGGTTACGGGGACACAGCATAATGACGCTGTTTGATTGGCTTAGCGTCAGCCACGTCGATACAATGGGAAATAACAGTCGTTCTACCTGGGCCTTTTCGGCGAAGGAAGGAAAAAGTTTGATGGACTTCTTCAAAACATCCTGTTGTTTAGTCGACAATTTCCTTAAAACTGGGTCCTCGATTGATGAAATATTGAAATTCTTGGTCATTAGGTGCATAGGCAATAGGTCAAAGATGGTCCAAAATCAATGCCTAGGTATAGATTTGTGACAGTGAGGGGACTAGGTAAAAACTGAGGTCTTTAGTCTCGCCTTGGTATGTTACTCCTGTAGTTACTTTTCCTATAATTTTCTGATTTTTCCATCTGCCGTTTTCACTGAGGTGGAAAGTGGCTTGTATTTCACGTCACTTTGGCAGAGTTCCAGTGCAAATTGACCTCCAATACAACTTATGGAAGCACCTGTATCCATGAGGCCAACCGTGGGCTTGCCGAAAAGGATAACTTCTGCATAAGGACGCACATCATGTGGTCTGCCGACTACAGTAGCCAAAATCATTTTATTTTCCAGCTTGCGCTGTTTTTGAAGGCGATTCTTCTAAGAGAAGAGCGGGTTTGGTTGTGTAAGGATGAGTAGTAACGATTGAAATAGGTAAGTCCGGGAATTGGTTTGTTTTTACACCAATTTGGTGCAAAAACGTAGTCGACTCTTTTAGTCGGTGTTGGTTGATTTGGTCGCAAATTGTTTGCGTGCACTTTTCTGAGGTGCACGCGACTGCTGTTTTTTTTGGATGGTGGTCGAGTTGCATTTACGACAATTGCCCTTATAGGTATCAGCCTTGCCACAGCCAAAGCAAAAAACTCGCTTTTCAGCTTGGCAATCTTGATGACGATGGCCTTTATTCCCACAATTCCAGCATGATGTCTCAACTGCGGATACCTCGTATTCTTCTTCCTCAATACTTTCTTCGTCGGACTCTAAATCTGGTTGCTCAGCCAAAGCACTGACTTGGCGACGGGGCATGGGTCGCGATGGCGCAACCAATGGCTTAGGTTTCAAAACTGTTTGTAAAAATATTTCGCGTGTACGAACGAGGTGTCTTAGGTCCCTAATCGACGAAGCGGGTTCGTAAAGAATTTCTCGCTGTGTTTCAGGCAACAAATTAGCTCGAATCGTTTCGACCAGAGATAATTCGGACATGGACTCTGAGAGTTTGTCGGCTAAAGTGGCGATAACACCATAAAAATCGTCAAACGATTCGTTTGGCTTTTGTTTTCGCTGATTAATTTCAGATCTAAGCTGCATGTCTGTTCTGTCATCTTTAAACTGACCCCGCAATGCGCTACATAACTGTTTCCAATCGTAGGTGGGAACGCGTTTATGATACCGCCAGTACCAATCGCTTGCGTGTCCCTCGAAAAAGATTACTAACATACCGGGCTGTAAGCTTAAGGTCTCCGTTCAGAGTCTGTTTGGTCAGTGCTTCGACTCTATAAATAAAATCATCAATTGACATGACCGACTTTCCCGTGAAGCGAAGTTTCCAATTAGTCATTATCTGACCAATGCGATCGGGTCTGAGTTCAAAGCTCATAGTATTGTCGGAATCTTCACCTGTTGATGGCTGTCCAAGGTTAGCTGGACTCTGACCACGGATCTGTGAGCTTTGTAAGGGGTTTATTGGAGGCTGAGGGTTACCACCAGCTGCAGATGCAAAACCGTCAGTTGCTTGACCAGGGTTAGGTTCAACATTTGAAGTTGAAAGTCGAAATATTTGGTCCAGAGCTTGCTGTTCAACTTCAGCAGCGGTTTGCATTTGAGGCGGGAACCTACTTGGAGTCGGACTTACAGAAACGCTCTGAAGCCCTCGAGAAATAGCCTGAGTAATGTTTTCTGTTTGCTCGGCCATAGTTCTCGCGATTAGCTGGCTCTGCTGTGCCATGGCTGAGGCTATTGCTTCTGCTATAGCCTGTTCAAGTGTTCTTGTTGCGACTGGCTGCTCCTGAGGGGCGGCAGTGGCAGAATTCTGTGCATTTTGGCTGTTATTTTGGTCATTCATGGCTGATTGCAATCTATTGTCTTCTTTTCTTTTTTGCAAACCTAGTTAAGAGAGATTGTGAAGTCGATGGATAACGACCTTTCGAAGTGGAAGACAACGAGGTGCTTAAGTCTTCAGATGAGGCTGAGTGCACTGGCTCTAAAGTCAGCTTACACAATGGGCAAGTTTTCTTCTTGCCGACTTTTGTGTTAAAGCAAGACCTATGAAAATTATGGCTACAGCTTGTAGTTAATAATTGGGCCTGGTACACGATAACCTCGCTACAAATGCAACAATGCTTGCCAGTGTCGTCCAAAGCCGTCAAATCTTCTGTGCTATGAACTAATGGCATTTCCTAAAATCTGAGATATAAGTAGAACTGATAAACCTAATAGATAAAAACTAAAATAACAGACAAAAAGAAATTTTTGTTTTATGTAAGAAAAAAAACTCAAATCGTAAATTACTCAACGGTAAATCAATATTCATAAACTTAAGGGAACCATGCAAACGATTAAAAGAACTGATAAAAAAAATGTATACCATCTGTATTAACGTTTGCTAGTTTTAGACACGATATAAAAGGGGAACTTGTAACGCCTAGATAGTTGCGCGGCAGGTCGTAGTTCACAACCACGTATACCCTCTTCCAGCAACAACCATATTAAACTTACTAAATTCACAAGAGGCAGAATTCTAGAAGGTTTCTTAGCTATATAGGGTACTGACTGGCAAAAGACAACAACTCAGTTCCATTTTAACTAGAAAACCAAACAAAATCTGAGAAAATTAAAGATGTATTCGACTTCGAAAACATCTAAGCCGAAAAGAAAGCGATAGAAGAGGAGAGGACTGTTGACTAGATCATGCAACATGTATGCATTTACTCGATAGTACAACGGAAGGGTGTAATTGGGTTGGGGGTGTGACTTAGTGGGAGGGCCATAGCTCGATTCTCCACGTAAAAACCCATAAGCAACACCAAGCCCACTTCCAGCTACATACTAGGATTAAAATGGCTTATGCTTAAGTGACAAACGCAAATCAGAAGTTATAACACGTCAGCGGAGAGATCTATTGTTCACAGAAATACTAGGCCATGGAAGTACTCAATACTAATTATGGTCTCCATAGTACCAGAACAATAGGTAGGACAAAGGGTGTGACGAAAAACACTAAAAGATCGATTCTTATAAGTTGTAAAGTCAGATGACGTGACTAAATTAATGTTTTTGATCGGGTCAGGCCGGATCGGGCCCCACGTTGGGCGCCAAATAAAATTGTAGCATGTAACGTGCAACAATATGTTGCAGGCTCTCGAGCGGATGGAGGTGTAGCAGACTCGGAGGGGCACGCGCTTGTTCGGCGGTATTTTAATCGGTAGTGGGATGGGTTCCACAAATGGTTCCTAGTTGCCATGCACGCCTATATATGCTCAATTTTATAGGTACGCGTGCGGGTTCTCATTCGAATCGATCGATCAGACGGGATGAGGACAGAAAAAAATAGAAGTTGAAAGGGGAAGAAAACTTTCTACATGTAATATACATCTGACGGCCTAAGCTGCCATCAGAGCCAAGAAGTCGCTTGTCAACTGTGCTGTGCAGATGTTGTTGCCACAGCTAATACCCACCCTACCATGACCACCTTTATGCCAAGGTCAAGCTATTGACCGGTGATCCCTAAGGATATTCAACTCTAAGATTCCATTCTCTTCTTTAAACGTTGCCTGGTTCTAAACAAAAGCACTTAACAGATCATCACTTCATAAATATTAATTTATTAATAAACAACTTCATCATTATTTCCAGCAAAAATTAAAATCATAATAAAAGGAATATATTCAGGGATTAAGGCAAAATTATAAGATAAACAAAAATATAGTGAAGTTGATTAAATGTACTGGTAGTAAGGTAGCAATAAGATTTAGTTAAATTTTAGTAGAATTTTAATTAAGTTTCAAATTAAGATAAGGCTAGCGATAAGGTTTAGTTAAATTTCCATATTTATCTTTAATTAAATTTAATTATTAAGTTTAAATTTAGCTTTTCTATCTTCGAATCTATTTACTTCATCATTAAGTTCGATTATTCATGATTTGATTGACTTTAATGATCATGTAAAACAATTTAGCTAACCTCGAGGCCTACGAATAGCCCGAGAAACCAAAAGAAAATCACTAATGATCATTGAGGGTCATAAATGCACTGGCTGATAAGCATGTAAATATTTTATGGCAATAAAATAACAGCTGATTGAATTGAAATTAAATTGAAATTAATATTAATTTACTTTTAGGTTGAAGGGATCTGAATTCTGGTTCGTTTAGGTATGAAGATCGCCAGTAAATAAATCAAATATATTTTTTGCTCAAATTTTCGGCATAAGCCAGTCACTTACCCAACACATATCCAACGATGAAAGCGCTCTCATGTTGTTGTGCTGTAAAAATTGTTTGGGTCTTTTGTTGTAGAGAAAAAAATATATTGTTTATTTATTGGGCGGGGATATTGAGACTTGGGTTCTTATATTATCCTTTTTTCGTCAACCACAAAAAAAAATAAAAATTTAATCAATGCCGTCACCTTTGCTTGTGGGGATTTTAGGCGAATATAAATAAGTAACAGGAGGACTAATTGGAGCTGTGGTTAGGGGGCTTTTCTTATAAAATTATAAAGATTTTTTCATGCACGTGGCCAGACTATTATGTAACAAATGTGAATGCGGTGCTGTTGGTACGAAGCAACAAAAACTCTGTTTGCACTTCTTGTTGTGGAGGGTCAAGGTTTTCAACAACTCAATTCCTTCAATTTTCACTTTTGGAGGAAAACCGGGTGGGGTTGCAAATTTTTGGGCTGCGACGTCTCTAGCCACGCGTGTTTTAGTTCCAGCTTTCGCGGGGGAACTGCTCAACATCAACTATACTCTTTATTGCTCTGCTCAAGTTAGCGTAGGAGAGGAAAGAGAAACTTTGAGCTTTAATTCCAGCGTTGGGCTGTGGGTGGGTACTCCAGCGGCATGAGTCGGTGAGATTTTCGCTCAATCCAAATGAAATGGGGTGGATGGCCTGTAGTACCAATCTTCTCGTGCACTTTAGGTTTCTTCACTCGGTGGTGGTTCTTCCATGGGTACTGGGGCACGATGGAGGCCACAAAAAGGCACCTTGGGGGTCGCACTGGGCAAACTTATAAGGTTAAGAGAAGCCACCTGGTTAAACTCGGCCATGGACACGTCAGAATGAGTAAACTTACTCTTGGATTTAGCCCGGTAGTATTTATTAGTGGGGCTGGCTTAGTAAGCACTCAATCACTTTTCACTCTGAACTTATGGATTTGCACAATTTGACTTTTTATTCGCTCAAAGGGCTTTTACCTTTGGGTTTTCTACCTAAATTTTTTACTTTTACAAACTATTATTCATATAAAAATTATAATCTTTACTTTATAATATAATATTAACACTCACTTTTTGGCTGGGGTAAAAACTTAAACTCAACAAAGCGCCCTAAAGCTAGTTCAATACATTTGCCAATGGAGAACTCGATTTAAATTTCATTTTTAATCTCTCATCCTCTGTATTTAATAACCTCCAACAAACCATTTATTTAAGGTAATTTCTACAAAACGCATCGCTTGCCACACCAACAATAATGATCTTCAGTCAAAGATCAACTTCAAGGCAGTTATTTTTGGCCAGCGGCTATCATTACACAAAAAAAGAATAAACAAACTTCACCTCCCTCCACTGATCTTCTCCCCTGAAAACTTCATCTCACTCCACAATTGCCAATACAGTTCCACAAGACAAAAGCCACAGCTACATAAGCCTTCGTGTGGGGCAGGTAGTGGAGGATGGTGAGGATAAATCAAGTTTGTGCCTTGAATGTTGACGCCTTTTCAACTCTTTGCCTGAGTTTAAGAGTCGCCTTTGTGTGGGATGTGGGCGTAGAGCCGTTTAATGTAAATAAATTGATTGGGGATCATTGGGTTAAGCTCAGAGTATTATTTTCAAAAGCCAACTTATTTATTTTCAATTAAGTTTTTCGTGAATAATTTAAGTGAAAACTTAAAACAACAATTAATAGAGCAAAATCTCCCCCACACGTGCAGAAAAACATCGGGAAAGCTAACAACAAAATAAAATAACTTTTAGCACAACTATAAAACTTTTTTGAACAGTAGAAAAACAACAACATAAAATTACACATGTGGGACTACCCTCCCTTGTAAGCGCCAATGGAGCAAAGCCTTCAAAGCGGGGGCTCATGCTTGTTTATACCAGCGCCCACTTAGAAGGACAACATCAACACAGAAAGTTTCAAGTGCCTGTTGGCAGCATTTTTTTCCTAATTTTCTATGGAGAATTTCCAAACTTTAAGTCAACACTTTTGGCCAGTGAAAAATAAGCTTAGCCTGCTAATGATGGCTGGTTCTCAGCCTGCGATTTATTGACTGAGGTGACAAAATCCAACTGCCTGGCACATAAATTAGGCACAAGTTGGCAAAAGCTCCCTCCTTCACTCCAACTCGGCAATCATTCATGGCGTCAATCAATGTGGCAGCCGTTTCTTCCTCTTTGGCTTCTTTAACGTTTCGCTTCAACTGCAGTCGCATTTCAATTTAAATTAAAAACTTTGTTTGAACTTTAAATACAGCTCCAGCTGCCGCTCTCGCTCTTAGCTTAGCTGAAATCCAACGCTTGGTTGGCCAGCGAAGAAGGCGTAAGTAAGTCTACTCCAACCTAAACTTTGCCCTTATACCCGTGCATATGTGGATGAGAATTGCGGCAGTTAATGCCTGCTAAACTTTATGTATTTTGCCTTAAAAACAATTTGCCTGAACCACACAATCCAATTGCAGCAAATGCAATTGCCATTTCACTCGCTTTGATTTCATTAACAAAACAGACAAAAACTCTAAGAGAATAACAGAAATGCTAGAAAAAAATATGCCAGACACGTTTTTTGTGGCAGATAAACACACACACACACAAATTCTAAATTGCCAAATCGACTCTTAGTTGACCAGTTTGACTCTCCAGAAGGCATTTCAGTGTGTTGTCAGGCACCAGATAAAAACTTGACAAATTGAAACTCTTTTCTGGGTAGAAAACACAATAAAACTCCAATATCGAAAGAATTTCTTAGAAACAAATGAACATTGAAATGTTAAAAAAAATGGCAAAAAATTCTTTTGTTCTCGAACAGACAATGTGGACTGAGCTTTCGTAAATATTCTAATTTCTAGTTAGACTTAATATTGCAATAATTTTCTTTCTTAATTTGCATTTTTTCATTTTCAATGGAACCAAACATTTTTAACAATCTCTAACTTAAACACTTTTCGTCTTTTGGTAAACTTTCTTTACACCCAGAGAAATCTAGCACGAATCGGCGAGACAGAAATCGGCTTCAATTTAGATTTTTTCTTCTTGATTTTTTAGGATGAAATCTGCTCGCTTAGGAGAAGACAATAAATTTTGACTTCGGTCGTCTCAGAAATTCGTGCTTGATTTCAGTATTTTCGGCTTGGATCCAAGAATATTCCGTCTTACCGTACTTTTGATATCAAAACTGCTTGATATCAAGCACGATCGGCTTGGTTTTTTCTCTGAGTGTAGCAAAGTTTCTTGAATCAGGCTTTAACTTTTAGGAACATTACAATGCCCGATTTTAGGGATTTCCAATTTTTCGCTCAAGTTTCTACAGTACTTAAATTTCGTATCCGATGCTTATGCCAAAATGCTTTAGCAATGACATTATGAGGATAAAACCTACTTAATAAGAAATACAGGTTACCAAAATTAATTTTTTTTTTCAAAGCAGTAAACATGTCAACAAAATCGAACGTATTTCGGCCACCATGAATGATTTACATTTCTTCGTTCGTACGGTCACGTGGAATGAAATACTAATGCACAAAATATATTTTAAGCAAGAATAACTACAATAAATTTCTGTGTGTGTGTGTGCCGCCGTAAATAGCGAAAAGAGTTCGGGCCCCTGCGAGCAAGGCGAGTGCCGACTACGTAGTTGCTTAGAACTTTGTTGTTGCGTTCGAGTTTGCGAGAGACATCGGAGGGAGAGAAGAGATACATACAGGGTTGTCCATATTCGACGGACCCATCTGGCAACGCCATAACTTTTGACAGAGATGTCAGATCGCTTAATGACATACCGCGTTTGAAGCGTCAGTCCAAGCAGATTTTTACCATGGAACAATACACGCTACGCGAGCGCTCTGAAATAGTTGAAATTTACATTCAACAGAACAAGTCAATTGTGAAAACTCAACGTGCTTTTAAAAAAATTAAAAAATGTATTAAAAAATGTATGAATGGGACCGTAAATAAGCAAAATTGCCGTATTTACGCCACTGAAAATCCTCAGGAGATTCAAGAAGTGCCTCTTCATGACGAAAAAGTCACAGTTTGGTGCGGCGTTAGTGCGAAAACGGTCATTGGGCCGTTTTTCTTCCAAAATGAAAATGGCCATGCTGTTACCATCAACCAGGAGCGTTATCGCGACATGATGACCAATTTTGTGATGCCAATTATTCGTCGAAAGCGTATGAGGCAGTTCTGGTTTCAACAAGACGGCGCTCCACCGCACACAAGTCGCATAACAATCGATTTTCTGAAGAAATTGTTTCCGGGCCGTTTGATGTCGAAAAGTGGTGATTTGGACTGGCCAACGCGTTCGCCCGATTTGACGCCGCCTGACTTCTTCTTGTGGGGATATTTGAAGTCAAAGGTTTACGTTAACAAGCCAAGGACCGTAGAAGAGCTCAAGGACAACATTCGTGAAGAAATAGCCGCTATTCCGGCCGAAATGTTGGCGAAATCGATGGAAAATGCTGCAAAAAGGGCACAATACGCCATCAACGCCAGAGGCGGCCATTTGAGAGATATCATATTCAAAAATTGATATAAACAAATCTACTTGGAACAAATTAAATGATTAAGATTGCCAACCGCCAAATTTTTATTTTTTTCTTTGATTTTTTAAAAAAAAACATGGGTCCGTCGAATATGGGCAACCCTGTATATGATGTTGTTGTTGCAGGTCTGCACTCGCCATTAGCAAATTTTTAGTTAGGAAAGAAAGAGAGGGGAGCACTCATATGAATTTGTTGTTGCTTAATGAAGACTTATGGCTCACGTCGCTCGTATACGCGGCCGCTATTCCTTTGCGTCAAATAACAACAAATGCGTGGCTTGCGGAATGGGCTTGGGCGCCCTAACTTATGCCGTATGATATTGGCATGCCTCTTAACTTCTACACTGCCGGGTCAGCGGCAAACGTTGTTCTGCCGCATAAATTGTTTCTAGTAAATATTTTGGTGAATATTTCGGTTGTTAAATAAAATATAACGAATCTAATGAAAGTGTGTAGGGATGGGATGTATAAAAGAAGGCGATGACAACCGAGAAATAAAAAAAACCCTACGTTTTATTTTCTCTATTCAGTTTGATTTGAAGAATTTCAATAATTCATTGTGCCCATGGCGACGAGGCGCATGGCGTTAAGCAAAGTGAGGTTATCGTAGCCCCCATGTGCATCCACACAATTGACGTCCTCACCGCCCATGAAGTAGATTTGTGAAAATGTATGTGGTTTGTTTGGCATTGTCAGCAATGAGCCTACTTTATGATACACTTGGCCTTTGATTTTGAAGATTGAATTAAATTGCTGACCAATACAGCTTATTGTGCATTATTTCTGTCGAACGAAGTCATTTAAAAGCATGAATAAAATCTACCAATGGATTTCAGAAACAGGTTTGAGTCTGGATCCCTGCCGAAACCAATTCTTCCATCCTTCCTATCTGGAGAGAGGGAAAAGGAAGGAATCGGAAAAAAATTAAAAACCCACAAAAAAAAACAAGGAGGAAAATAATAAAATGGAGGGGGTAGGGACAGTAAAAGAAAGAGGAGCAAAAGAAAAAGGGAAAGTAAAGAGGTAGAAAAATAGGCCACCCGAACCGAACAAAAACAAAAAAAACCGATTCGGTTCGGGGTGTTTTGGTGGGCGGCGGGCCAGAAAAAACAAACAGAACCACCCGGCCAAATTTTAAAAAAAGGTTCGGTTAACAAACTAAGTAGTTTTTTCAACGAGCATACATATAGTTCGTTGGTTCTGAAAAGAGAAAAAATATGGACGAGCTGGAAATTAACTGCAGCATTGTAAAAAAAAGTTAATTCAAAGAAAATGAAGTTAACTCAAGACATTCCTGGGGACTATAACCGTTTACATACGCTCCACATTAGGTAGAAACGTCCGTATTAACATATATGAAACTTTGATAAAAAGAAAGAAAAAAAAGATAATAAAGATTTTAAAGAGTTCTTAAAAGAGTATAAAAAAATTAAAAAGTAAATAAAGTAAAGGATATAAAGAAAAGAGAATTGAAAATAGAAAGCAAAAAAAATAAAAAAAAAAAGATGAAAAAAAAAAAAAGAAAGTGAAAAAGGGGTAAAAAAAAAAGAAAAAAAAAACAAAAAGAAGAATAAAAAAAAAAAAAAAGAAAAAAAAAGAATATTTAAAAAAAAGGTTAAAAAAATAAAAAAAGTGAACAAACCTGGTAACGTAAACGAATAGCTTAACTTGACCACGAACCTAGAAAATTTAGAGGTACCGGAAATCCCAAAAATTTAAAACAAAAAAAATTTATTATTTTTATTAAACTTAGTTTCATAATGGGCTATTTATTTATATGTAAAGCATCCCGAAACTGCTCCTCAGCGTTTGGTTCGGAGGGTATGTTGGCGAAAAAGCAATTTAAATTGTAAATATTATTATAAAAATTAAAATATGATTATAAAACATACATGTAGAGCGCAAAACCTTTCTTTCGGCTTGTTTACTCCAAGAGACTATTGATTTTATCGCCTTCATCTGTAACAATAAAAAAATTGTAAAAATCGTATATATTATGTTTTTTATCGTTTTTACTTTTAATATTGTTACCTGTAATTGTAAATTGATGATCTTTATAATAGTTGATGTACTTTGCACTTTAAATATTACATTACTTATAGTAATTTTTTATTTTTATTTGCCAAAAACATACACTCGGTTAAGCGTCAAACAAGAAAAATTTCGACTAACAGAATACAATTGAAAAGAAGACACACGAAAAAGGATAAATGTTCTCACTTGTTTTCCTATTCTCGGGTCACTCGCTGAAAGAAATTTAAAGCGAAACGCATTTTCGTTTCGTTTTGCTTTTAGCACAGTCGCTCGTTCGTACTGACTACAGCCCGGTTAAACTAGCGCCGAATTCAGCTTTTCGCTAGCGAAACTAGCAGTAGTGCCTTGGAATGAAGGGATGGTTCTGGTGGCGTCTGAATTTCCCATTTTTGAATTTAAGCTCATGACATTTGGGACAGTCGTTGTCCATAGCACCAATCAGGAATTTCGGATGGGCGGAGTTTTCGACATCTGAACGAACGAACGAAGAAGATGTAAAACCGCACGCGCACACACAACACAAATAGGCCAAATTGAAACGATTGATAAAAAACGATATTCCGGTATTTTTAGTAATTTACAAAGTTTTCAGAACAATAAAACACAGAGTGGCACAGATTAGCAGCCTGCTGCGCATTACGTAGCTTAACGAAATATTGTTAGTATCGTATTCTACACCTGTTAAATATAAACAAAAAATTGCATTCAAATCGGTGGAGCCGATTCGGAGGAGATTGTTTACTAACATGACACAAGGCTTTTATATAAGAAGATGCAATTTTTTTTGTTTCAGCCTACTTAATTATTTCTGAACCCTGTTTGAATGCTAGCCTAGGTTCAGGGCCATTCTAATGGAGTTCCGTGTACTCGAACCCACAATGTTTCGCGGATTTGAACTCCAGAGTGAACCCAAGCCGATATTAGGAGCCCTGATTGTAATGACTTAAAAAGTAATAATACACTTCGACCGTAGAGCTTGGTCATGTCTTTATTCGACTGCACACTGTCATTAGAGACAGCTTGGCTTGGCCCCGTTGGAGAAGCATTACACTGTCATTAGTATTTAAGCCCCAAATTTTTGGTTATACTGTTATTCTCTCGTCTTAGAACGTTAAATAATATAGCTGCTGATCTGGCATAGCTCCCGCTTTGTTGTTTTAATTAGGCGACTTACCAAATTTATCTCCATTTACGAAACTACGTTAAATTGCTATCATATAATCGACCTGCCGACTTGCACAAACTTTATGGTTTTTCAGACTATGCACTGAAATTCGGATTGAAAGAGTATTTTAAGCACTTTATCCGAGATATCCCATCCCGGATTTTCTTAAATCAAAAACGACTGCATTGACTTGAAAATGGATATTTCAATCCCGGAATTTTTGTCTTCATCCCGTTTCTTGTGAGCTTGATTTAAGCTAGAAATATGCCAAATATTTCATAAATGATTTTTGATCCCATATTCTAATACAATCCAGAAGGTCCGATATTGATACTTCATTTGATCTTGAAATTGGCTTGGATCAAGAACCCCATAGATTAAAGTGAGCTCCATATTTCAACCATGTTCTATTCTAAAAAGAATATATGAAAACTAGATTTGATCCCAAGATAAAGTTTCTTTAAGAACATTATGGGACATTTTTAATAACCTTTATGATTTTCTAGCTAGCGAGTATTAGCCGGCTCGAGGTCATTAATTGTTTGCACCGAACTTTAAAACAGGACACATACAACAAAACAAGGGAGGTTTTATCTTCAATATACTTTTGCTCAAGAGGTGTAAATTAGCAGGTGCCATTTCAAAAACCGAAACCAAAAAAAAAAAAAACAATCAGTTGGCAATAGAATTAAGTTGCTGTATTAGTGAGAGAGATTTTCTTTTCTCTGGGTTTTTATTTGCTCTTCCGGTTTTTAATTGGATTTAAGTACTAACTCTAATCTCGATGCAGGGTTATTTGATTCACAATATTTTCACATTGAATCACGAATTTTGTGATTGTTGAAGCCTTACATACTGGTGTTGTGAAAACATCGATAGTGGCCACCTTCATTAGTATGAACATCGATAGTGAGCGCCGTCGATAGAATGAACATCGATAGTATACCACTGGTATCGATAGTAATATTCTTCTTCTTCTTGATTGGCCCGATGCATGCATCACAACCGTTCGACGGTCTCGGCCGCTACGATTAATGTCCGCCAGTCGCTTTTGCTCCGTGCGAGCTGGGACCAGTTGGTCACACTAAGCTTGGCAAGGTCTGCCCGAACCTGGTCATCCCACCTTAGTCGAGGTCTCCCCCGCCTGCCTCTTCCTCCGTAGTCAGCCGCCTTCGAATAATAAGCTTTCCTTACTGGAGCTTCTTCTTCCATCCTGGTGACATGTCCCAACCAGCGCAGCCGCTGTTGCTTTATGCGCTTGACCAGACAGGTGTCCCCATAGAGCTCATACAGTTCGTCATTATTTCGAATGCGGAAAACATCGCCAACTTTTAAAGGTCCATAAATCCTCCGAAGAATCTTTCGTTCAAACACGCCAATCGCCGCTTCATCCGCTGCTGTCATTGTCCATGCTTCTGCGCCGTATTGCAGGACTGGGATGATAAGCGACTTGTATAGGGCTAATTTTGTTCTTCGCTTGAGGTCTCTGCTCTTGAGCTCTCTACTTAGCCCGTAGTAGCATCGGTTTGCAAGAGTGATCCTTCGTCGGATTTCCAGACTGATGTTGTTGTCGCTGGTTATCGTCGTTCCGAGGTAGACAAAATCCTCTACAACTTTAAAGTTGCATTCTCCCATTGTAACAGATTGTCCAAGACGCAAGACTTTTTGTCCGCGGATACAAGGTATTTCGTCTTGTCCTCATTCACCGCTAAACCCATCAGTTCCGACTGACTCTCAATCACTGAAAACGCCCTGCCTTATGCGAGTAGCATTAGATCTTTATGAATAAAGGCGCCCGTTCTGTTGGCAAGTGGGCACTGGCTTAGTATATATTCCATTAGTAGATTGAAGAAGTCACACGATATGGTATCGCCCTGCCTAAAACCTCTCTTGGTATCAAATGGTTCGGAAAGGTTCTTTCCTATTTTGACGGAGCTTTGTGTACTTCTCAACGTCATCATGCAAAGACGGACGTACTTTGCTGGTATACCAAGGGCAGACAAGGCTTCAAAAAAACCTTGACCTTATCGGCGTGTCGAAGGCTGATTTATAATCAACAAATAGATGGTTTGTGTTGATGCCTCTCTCATAGGTCTTCTCCAGGATTTGTCGTAATGTGAATATCTGGTCTGTGGTGGATTTACCAGGTCTCAAAGCCACACTGATAAGGTCCAATCAGTGTGTGAATAAGCGGCTTAAGACGTTCACAAAAATGCGCGACAGAACCTTATATGCAATGGGAAGGAGACTGATCCCGCGGTAGTTGGCGCAAACTGCAGGGTCTCCTTTTTAAAGATTGGGCATAGAACACTTAAATTTCAATCGTCGGGCATGCTTTCGTCAACCCATATACGGCAAAGAAGTTGGTGCATGCACCTTACCAATTCTTCCCCTCCAGCCTTGAACAATTCAGCGGGCAGCTCATCAGCGCCAGGTGATTTATTGTTCTTTAGCCTTTGTATGGCTAAGCAGACTTCCTGTTGGGTCTATCTCTATGTTGTCGATTGGTGGCATCGCTACTTCTCTAGAGGCGGCATCATGTTCGTCATCGCCTCCCAGTAGATTGGAGAAGTAGCTTCTCCATTTGTTAAGCGCCACTTGCGGATCGGTGACCAGATTCCCGTGTTCGTCTTTGCATTGTGCGACTCTGGGCCTAAAACCTTCTGTTAATTGCTTAATTTTTTGGTAAAATTTTCGAGTTTCACTCCGTGCCGAATAACATCTCGACTTCTTCGCGCATGCGCCTTTCCTATTTTAAAAAAATATTATTTTGCATAAATATATTTCATTGCATATAAATATTTGTTTTTCCAGTTTACCCAACAAATTGCAAAAAAGAAATTAAATAATATCAGAGGTTATCATGTCAAAATAAGAGATTTGATCTCTTACTTTGTTACTATCCGATGTGTTCCAGAAATCTCTAGAGATTTAGGGGTCAGTTGTTTTTGAAAACAACCAATCCAAATGTCGGTGTTCCACAAATGTCGGAGATTTCATTTTTCGGAGTTAGTTCGCTGGCAAAAAACAGCTGACTGGAAGTTATTGCGTTGTGGCTGCCACGGCAGGGTTGTCGGCTTCGAAATAATTTAAATAAATGTTGAATTCAAATTATTTCAAAAGTTTGTAAACCAAATGCTGAAAGCGTTTTTGGTATGCACTGAGTTCCAAACTTATAAATAAATTTAAGCCAATAATACAAAATTTTATGGGGTTAAAAAATAAAATAAACTCTGACCCGCCAAGTAATTATTTTGTATTGACAACCCTGTTGCTTACAAGTGAATGGAGTGCACAAAAATAAATTCAAAAATGCCCGGTTGCATTAATTGCTTTGTATATTGCTAGGAGCAGACGAGGGAAATAAAGTCGTTGCAAGAGTGGCAGTTGTTTTTGAAAACAACCAATCCAAATGTCGGTGTTCCACAAATGTCGGAGATTTCATTTTTCGGAGTTAGCTTCGGAGTCGCTGGCAAAAAACAGCTGACTGGAAGTTATTGCGTTGTGGCTGCCACGGCAGGGTTGTCGGCTTCAAAATAATTTAAATAAATGTTGAATTCAAATTATTTCAAAAGTTTGTAAACCAAATGCTGAAAGCGTTTTTGGTATGCACTGAGTTCCAAACTAATAAATAATTTTTAAGCCAATAATACTCTATTTTATCGCGTTAAGAATTAAAATAAACTCTGACCCGCCAAGTAATTATTTTGTATTGACAACCCTGTTGCTTACAAGTGAATGGAGTGCACAAAAATAAATTCAAAAATGCCCGGTTGCATTAATTGCTTTGTATATTGCTAGGAGCAGACGAGGGAAACAAAATCGTTGCAAGAGTTTCAGAAATGATGCAATCCTTTTTTTATTTTTGACAGAGTAAGCTGTTTTTCTGCCGAGATATGCAACTGCTGTTCCATATGGCATTACTGCCTTTTCATCCGGAGTTCAATGTAGCCACCATAAAATCATCCTACAACTTTTAAAAATCAAAATAAATGTAAAAAGTGAAGTTGAAAGTTACACCGCTGACAACTTGTCTTCCATTTCGTGGTTTGAAATTATCGCTGACATAATTTATCGATAGGTTTATTTTCGATACTTCATTGAATTAACCTATTAAATCATATTTTATTACACTGCTCATTTATCCACATAATCTTGTTAAATTTGTACTTCGTTTAAGAGCATAAACTCTTAATTTTGAAAAGAAAATTAGAACTCCGAAAACTTTATTGTCATAATTGGAAGAAGTTGGCAGGTTTGCTCATTGTTGCTTTCTGCTGCTGTCAGTCTTTTGCATTGTTTTGCTGGACAATATTTTTAAATTAATTTTTATTACTTAAAACCCATTAAATCTTTAATAATATTAATGCAATTCGATCAGTTAAGCATTCAAGTTTAGTTCCTCATTATTAGATTTGACTCAAATCTCTTTATTAGCAAAACATGGGCCAAATGTCGCCACAAAATGTGCAACATTTGAAAACAACCAAAAGAGATTTCAGGAACACCGACAATTGCTTTTGGGTTGCTTTCGGGTTGTTAGAGGTTTGTAGAACACGGCCGAATAAATAATTCTTCTTTCAAAAAAAAAAAAAAAAAATAAGAGGTGATAGCAGACAAATAATAAGGTGCACATTATCCAAAACTACCTAAAGACATACAAAAGCAAGTGCTTTCTTTACAAAGGGCAAATGCATATAATGTAAATACATGACAGAGTGTTTGAAAAACGCCCAGCCATACAATTTTGTAATCCATAATAATATAATCCATTTTTACTATCATTCTGCGTCTATTTAACATTAATTTAAAAGATATTTTGGATCAGAAAGTATTATTTTCTTGCCAAAAATGAAATTAAAAAATTGACATTTTGAAAATTTAAATATAATCAGGTAAATTTCTAAACGAATTCGTTCTTTTTTCTCCTTGCAGTAGAGTGTTCGAAACCATGAATGCGATGTTAAATTTGATAGGGCCATGTCGGAAGTCACCAAAGCAGGTGAAGGAGGTCAAACACAAAAAATTGGAGCAAAAATAACAAATTGATTTGTTTTTCCAAAATATTTATACTCTTTACATAAAAGAAAGAGAATGCCGTTTCTTT